>JADRCD010193362.1:39685-81588 GCA_019843815.1 Montemys delectorum
ATGGATGGATGGATGGATGGATGGATGGATGGATGGATGGATGGATGATATGGGAGGCAAGGATAGGAATGGGTGGATAGATTGACTGGCAAAGAAATTGATGAGTCTTTTTTGTTAAGATTGCATACATTAATCCTTCATCTAACTGTAAAGCAGTGGGAAAGAAAGATTTGCTGCTTCCAATTTGGTAGGTAAGATCTTTCATTTGTTTCTCATTTATAACCTACAGAAAATGACTTCTTGATCCTCTCCTCACTGCTGTTTATACCTATTTATGTTTACATCTTCTCTTAACTTAGTTCTTGCACCTGGGAAGATGTCTCAGTACTTGCCCATCCTGGGACAGAAACTAGCATTGTTTTGTATACCCACAGACGATATGATTTATCCAGATTCAAAGGTGATTTCATGTGGGGGATACAGAGAGCATGGAAGGCCCTGCTTTTATTGTCGGACATGTTAAGAAGTGTGTTTTCTGCAAAAAAGGGAGGAATAACGTGTATTAGAACATGTAATCTATGCTCATGGCTCTTCCAGATCCTAATGAATAAAGAAAAGGCTTTCCTCAAGGCAAGTGGATAGATATATGTGTCAGTATTAGATAACCCAAGGAGAGACTGGGAAGAAAGAAGCTCCTAGCTACATGGACACTCACTCATAGGAAATAAATAGCACAGGCTAGAGCTACAGTCCACAAAATAGAGAGATGTGTCTTGAAGGAGTCTATGTTTCTTTCCTTCCTATTGAAGCAAGGAACTACACAAATTTTATCAGCCAAGGGAAAACATGCAGAGCATAGACTGTACAGGGTCCTTTGGGAACCTAGTACTCCTCTCTAAATGAACAGGAAGCTTCACAGAATTAGATCTTTATTCATACCCACTTGCTGAGTGACATCAAACTCATTTATCAAATGCTTGTAGAAGTCTGTTTATGCCAATAAAGTACAATGTGATCTGGAACCCTGGCTAGGTGCAATGTGACATTCCTGGTTATTCTCCCCCTAAAATGCAGATGGTAATAGCTCTGCATGCAAAGGCTTCTTCTACTGTCTCTATATGTAATTTCGTTCTTAGAGGCAGCAGATATTTAAGAAGAAGAATGGAAGGGATAAGTGTAGTACATATACAGGCTCCTGAATTCAAATCAAATTAGCAAGAAGTCACGCCCAGGGTATCCTCAGTAGCTGGGACCCAGCAGGGATCTGTTACACAGATTCTAGGGATAAGGACAATGGAAAACTAACTTGTATTTTCCAGCACCATCTTCCTCCTCAAGGCTCCCTAGCCATATGTACTTTGAAAGGTACATGGGAGTTATATCTGATTTGTAGAGTTTATAGGACTGGAAACTAAGCAAAAATCAACTCTGATTAGTAACTACCTGTGTCTGCTCACTTGGACCTGCTGACATGTGTCCCTGGCCTCCTGGCAACATAGTCTTATCTGCCTTGGTACTGAGGCTTAAGCCAGGTTTTTCAGAGCTGAATGCACTGATGTCTCACAGAGAAGGCCCAGAGTATATGATTAGAGAGGTAGAGTCTATGGAGAGCTCTGTAGTTTTCTAAGCCAGGTTCCTGAGAGGGAAGCATCATAACACGCATTCCCACTTCACTGAGGCCTCAAATATAAAAGCCTTGGGCGGCTGCACACAGACGCTCCAAGAAGAATACCACAGGTACAGGGAACCTGGGAAAAGAAGAGTCAGCAGTGACTCAATACCTGTAGGAAGCATCGTATTCTATACTCTGCCACACAGATCCTTCTCCTGTGTGGGGTCAGTGGGCATAACTGTGAAGAAGCTTCTCAAATGGTCCTGTCTAAAATTGTCACATACAGTTTCCACTGCTATGGCATGATTCCAGAGCCACATTTCTTCCTTAGGAGATGGCAGATATCAGCCACCATGACTCAGCCCTAAGCCTTCTTGTTCTACCCTGCATAGCTGATCCTTTACAAGTGTCCTACTGCATGGCCTCTCCAACAGTTGTGTCCTGGTGGATTCCTCCTCCAATTTCACCCCATCTATCAGCCACTATTCTCCTAGGTCCCTGGCAGAAATGTCTTTACATATGACATTCTCCCTAATAAAAATACAAACAAAATTCCCAATTTTTTAAGGTTTTTGTGAGAACAAAGTGTGAGAACATTTGAGAAATGTCCAACTTAAGCACTACACACAGCTGCTTCAATAGATTCCAATACACTAAGGGCAGTCCTATAGATCATTCTAAACCTATTATTGGGAATTAAAGAGATGTGAAGTTGTTTGCATAGAGGATACCTCTTCTTAGAGATGAATGACAATGTATAGCAGATGCATTAGGGAAGGGATGCTATTTTTCCTTAAGCATTAGCACAGAATTCCCAATACATTAGTACCTACGTTTAATCTGGGAACATGCCTGTGTCAGCAGAAATAAAGGCCACTAGAAAGATTGTTAAATTGATCGTCATAAGAAAATAAGTATTTGCAGAGGGAAAGACAGAGGAGAGAGAAGGAACAACATTTAGAAATAACGAACATGCCTGAGAAGAGTGATGGGAAACAATGGGGAAGTCACTCCACTCAACCAGTGGTGACACTATCATGGACTCCAAGGCCATTTAGAGCATACTGCTATGGCCGAACATCACAGACTCTTCACACTCCCAGAGACTAGAAATCCCAAATCAAGAAACTATCAGAGTCAATGTTTCATGAGGGTCTGTGTACTGGCTGGTTTTGTGTGTCAACTTGACACAGGCTGGAGTTATCACAGAGAAGGGAGCTTCAGTTGGGGAAGTGCCTCCATGAGATCCACTTGTGGGGCATTTTCTCAATTAGTGATCAAGGGGGTAGGGCCCCTTGTGGGTGGTGCCATCCCTGGGCTGGAAGTCTTGGGTTCTATAAGAGAGCAGGCTGAGCAAGCCAGGGGAAGCAAGCCAGTAAGGAATATCTCTCCATGGCCTCTGCATCAGCTCCTGCTTCCTGACCTGCTTGAGTTCCAGTCCTGACTTCCTCTGGTGATCAACAGCCATGTGGAAGTAAGCTGAATAAACTCTTTCCTCCCCAACTTGCTTCTTGGTCATGATGTTTGTGCAGGAATAGAAACCTTGACTAAGACAGTCTGTTTCCTGGTTCATAGCATGCCTTCTTCCCGTGTCCTGATTCAGAAGTGGAGAATTCTAGTCTTACTTATAGATGGTTCTGGTCTCATTTGTGAGAGTTCTACTGTGACAACCTCATTTGTTTCCAATGCCCCTACATCCAAATACAACCACCTTGGGAACTAGGTTTGAACATAGAAATGTTACAAAAATACATCATTCAAAACACAATAAGGGGATTGTGCAGGTATAGCTTTGTTGTACAAATGGAACCAGGAAAAAACATATTTCCTACCGAGGTACTAACAAGGCAGGGAGTAAAGAGCCTGTTCACTTACTACAGAAAGGATTAGGGCTTGAGCTAATATGCCACATAAGTGGTTTCCTAAAATGTGCTGATAAACTCAAGAGGGCCTTGAGTCTAAGCCTGTCAGGACGCCAGCAGGCTGAGTCCTCTGCCACCTCCTCTGGCCAGGAAAGTAAGGGCTTGAGCAGGTCAGGATAATGTGTGTGCCCCACTGTGCAGCCAGACAGTCTGCCTCCTGGTGCTTCACTTCTCCTTAGTAAGTCTGAGATTCCAGTCAAGACTTATTAGGGTACGCCAGCTGTGTCCCACTCATGCTCTGGGGGCCGGGGGATGGTTGCACACTGCATTATCAGGGTTAGAATCATGCTTGAAGGAAAAGGAAGATGAATGGCAGGCCAAGGTCAAAGCCACACAGGTCAGCAGAAATCTCTCACCAGTCCATTACCCTCACAATCCAGAGCTGGAAATGCAAGAACATTTTCATTAAGAAGGGCCACATTTCTTCCAGGCTTCTAAAGAGCCCAGCATGCTCTTCCCTCTATCATTAATCAGACAAAGTGGGCTGTTTGGGGACACATCATGGAGATAAACAGCAGACACTGACCTCTGACCAAATCCGCGGACAGGCTCTGGTTGGCCAGCAATGTCAGATAAGCAGTCAACAGAGGGTCCAGCTGGGAGGACAAGCTGACATCCAGATGCCCCAGCACGAACAGTCTATCCCCAGGCAAGGCCTCTGTGCCAAACTGCTGCTAGCCCACCTGTCTTGAGAGGGCACTGTGGCCAGGCCAGAGGATGGAACAGATGGCAGCTGGGTAAAGAGGTTGTAGGAGGCCCTGTTCACCATTGAACCCGAAGGGAGAATATGGAAGAGCATCTGTCTCCATATAAGCCTTTCTCAGCTACAAGGGCACCTGTGGACACCTGCAACTCAAGTAGCAGGCAGCTGTACCCACAGAGACCAACAACGTGCCTGATTCATGCAGCCTTCCACACCGAACTTGTTAAATTGCCAATTGGAGTCTTTACCATTAAGTACAGCTCTGGAAGGGACATGAAATCTGAGTAGCTGGTTAGGGAAGCCTGGGTGATGCTCCAGAGGAAAAGCTTCTCTTACCAGATTGACAAGCCATCACCAGGGAAAAGAACTGAAAGCTTCTAGGAAATGGGGACTAGCAGATCAATGGTTTTCTTCGGCAAACTGAACGCCAGAGGGAGAGGTGATTTTGTTGAGCCATTCAACAACTTTTAAGAGCATAAAGATGCCAAAGTTCCAATCTTGGGAACATTTCCTTACAATACCATATTGGATCCTACAGCTTGGATAAGCCAGCACAGTGACGAGACACCACAGTTCATGCCATTTCCTGCCATACATGGGAAACACATTTGAATAGACGGGCTGATGATGTGATAACGTTTCTGTTAGTTCAATTACAAGTTGAAGTCACTGGAAGAGGCAGTTCCAGTGATGGATACAATGGAGACTCTGCTCTGAGGAAGGCATCCTGGGAAATCTCAGCAAATTCTCAGGGTTCTAGGGGACTGGTTATCACTTTTATTACCAGCTGAGTCAGACAAGTCCTAAACTAACTTGTCAAGAAAACAAAAACAAGAAACATCCAAATCAGACACTGCTTTGTAGAAAAAAATAAACAACCACACACAGGCAAATGAAATAACATCACTGGAAGCCACTTATCTAGGTATTTTTCTTCCAAGGGTCTTGGAAGAAAATAGGTACTAAATAGCTACCAAATTGATTTGCAAATAGTACTTGCTTAGCTTTTCAAAACAGAAATCCTTGGCCATAGAGCTAAGACAGAGTTTCTCAGAGACCAGTGCTCTTTGATAGAGAAGCCAGATGATGAATGACCTTGCAAAAATTCTCTGTGCTTTGACAATCCGTAAGCTAGGACCAACATTCCAAGGGCAGCCATCTGAGGAAGGAGCAAAGAGAGACTTGGGGGCTCCATTCCAGGGGAATTTTCATTAATTTCATCAAGACAAAGTTAATAATCCATGACAGCAATTTTTTCTTGAGTTAGTTGTTCTAAGCATGTTCAAGTCTTTTCGATAAATCTCACAGCTAGAGGCTAGTAGAAATTAGTTTGCCTTCTATACTGTCATTAGGAAAGAAAGAAGTGGTAATAGTTTCTGAGGAAACTGAAGGGAATGGCTTGTAAATGAGATGAATCTACAAGCTGCCCAAGTGTTGGGCAGAGGAGTAAATAAATCCACACTCCCCTCCCATCATAGCCCCAAAGAAGGATGTAGACACAACAAATGGACAGAGAAAAGAGATTTCTTTAATAAAGTGCTTTACTTATCTCTCTATAAAGAGGCTTCTAGAGACCATTTAACTTGGGATTCAAGTCCTAGATTATTAGCAGACTCATCTCATATATTCTTATTGATGGTCTTCAGTGAGCAGGGTCTTTCATGAAGAGCTAAATAGATAAAAGCATGGTCTGTTCTCTTCAGACAAGGCTATTGTGACTGAGCAGCTGAGTAAGTGATGGGGACATGGGAGTCACAAATCATGTGACACAGGCCTGGAGGGATAGGAACTATTCTCCTATACAGGGGAATGTTTACACCTACCAAGACACAGGTATGCAGGCATGCAGCCTTCCTGTGGAAAATTAGTTGTACTGGCCACCTCATCTGATGGTATTCTTAACAGCCCAAGTCTTGTATTAAATACTTCCCACATTTTCTCTCATTTACTTTTCATGGAAGTTCATCATAGTAACAGAGTTGCATGTCTTGGCTTGACAATGCAAGAAACAGAGGCACAGAATAAAAAATAAACATTAGTGATGAAATGGTAGCTAGAATGGTTGGGATTTGCACCCAGGTAGTCTGGTTTATGAGGTGGTGGTGGTGGTGGTGGTAGTGAAGGTGGTGGTGATGTAACTGTCATGAACAAGTTCCAGTGGTTTTATTCTTTAGCTCTCCTCCTTCTGTGGTACCCGTGTCTCAGAAAGAACAGAGAAGGAAGTGGGCCCTGAAGTATGTGGCCCAGAGCCTTTGTTACATGCTTGGGTACCTGCCACATCAGGATGCCATCAGTTGAACTTCCTTCCCCTCAGCCCTCTAGACTCCCTTGTCCTCTTCCAGAGAGCAGACCCTTTGCACCAGGCAGAACTGAAGTGCTAGAGGCAGCTTGACTCTTACAGGTGTCGGGACAGTCATCCCTTAGCAAAAGCTGTGACCATAGACTTTGACAAACAGTCTCTCCTCTGCCCCATCCTGTACTGCTCATGTACTCTGCCCATGTACAAAGGAAAGTGACTCTAATTTGGGGAAAACTGAAGCAATGTAACTTAATGAGAACTGGAAAATGGACAGATGATAGGAGGTGATGAAGGGACAGGGTAGCAGAAACTAGAGAGGGATAAAGTTTACCAAGGGAGAGGGAACCTAGGAGATCATCCAAGAGAGGAGAGCCATGGTCTTAGGCCCAGCAAGGAAGAGTACTCCCCTCACCTGCGCAGAGTGGGAACACTCATACTGCCCGGCCCTTTGTCCAGCTTTGCACACACCCACAAAGAGAGTGAGAATGATGCAGACAGTATTTTAGTGAGAGGGACACACCTGACCCTTGTCATCTCTTCCATTCTCAGAAAAAGAAGACAAAGGAAAACTATTCCATAGGCCTTTCTAACATCAAATCCAACATCTCTAGTTCATAGCTCTGTCGATGCCAATGCTCACATTTCTTAATCAAATCCTTACAACCTCCAAAAGAACTTGGCTATTCTGTCTTGCCAATGTATGGATGTCACAGTGAGTGACAAGGGAGGGTGGGTGCTCCAATTATAATCAATGTTACCTGCATTTCCTAAGCACTGAGAACAAGTCTCTCATGTGGCACATCTAGGAGACAAGCTTTCTTCTCTTCTGACATGAGATTAGAGAGTGGATTCAAGGCTTTCATTAATTACATGTATCAACAGCCCACCCAAGATTCCCATGGTCCCCTCCCCATTATAAAAATCTTCTTATGTGGTGACACCATGGGACAGATACAGCCAGCCCTGATCTCAACTCTGGTTTCTACTCCTCACCCTGGCTGGGGAAAGAAGGTGGGCCTGATTTCAAATGCTGAGTTGTGACTGCATCCTACAGGCAAAGTTACAGGTAATTTCCACAAACTCAAAAAGGGACACTTTCTTTTATTATACGCCATGTGTCCCCTGAATTGTTTCTCTGTTGTTCTTGAAGATTCCTACAGACAATGATCTGTACCACAGACAGAATACCTCTTTATTACAACAGCCACAGACAGAATGCCTCCAGACTACACCAACCACAGGCAGAATACCTCTTGACTATGCCAAGGCCACATTCTCAGATGATGAAGACCACACATATCAAGACAGTGACTGGAGGATTAACATAAACATTTACAGCTCTTATCTAAGAATGGGTACAGCAAATGGCCATGTTGGAAACCTGTTCTCTGGCCTTTCTGCTCTGGGGAGATCTGTAGCATCCTGTCTGGCCTATGCCTTAGCACTTAGCAGATGTGCTAGGGCTATGCTAAGTGTTTTACAAACTTAGTGTCTGTGTGAGTGACTTCTTACAAAGAAAAAGACAAAGAAAAGCTCCCACCCTGCCACAAGGCACTCAGCATAAAGGCTGAAGGGACAGCAATCTTCCCACTCCAATCATGTAGCTTTTAAATACCAGAGGTGCCTTCTGAGCAAGTAGTCCCTGCTTGCTGATACCAGGTGTAATTACCTAGCGCTGATGCTACTATGAAACACTTATATCCAGTCAACTGGATTCCATTTCAGTGAATGACAGCATTTTAGTCATTAAAATGGGTGGGTAATAGTGTTCAACTAGAGCCCAGCAGGCCCAGTATGTTGCCTATCTAGACCAAGGGTGTGATAAGAGCCATGTATGGAAGAGACTGTTCTGTACTGACCTGCAGCATTTGGAGGTAGCCTTCCTGTGGATCACAGAGCAGGGAGGAGATGCGGTGGTTATTCCTCATGCATTTCTGGTTGTCCTTTGCAGATGGGAAGATTTGCCGGACCACGGTCATCCTGCCAAGGGCACTGTGGACCAGATCCAGGATCTCGGGGTCACTGATTTCCTGAAGAAATAATCAAATCCATGCTTATACCCTCACGAATTAAAAAATAAAAGTCACTAGGAGACATCCAGGCCAAAAGCGCAAACAGCTAATGCTGAAGTGAAGGGGATTCAGCCCTGGCTATCCATTGTATTAGTTGCTTATTTACAAAAATACTTACCATCCCTTAGGTACAAACAGGGTTGTTCAACATTCCCTCTAAGCTCTGGTCTGTAGTAAGCACTAAGGTATAGTGGATGTCAATAATGATCCTTCACCATAGAACACACTGAATGTGTCAGGGATCAAAGATACCTATTGTGCTAGACCTTGATAGACCAGGTGTTTTGCTTGCAATTATTAATGTCATGCTCCAAAAACAACCCTAAGAATACTCTGAAGGGGATCCAGTTACTAGATCATTTCACCCTCAAAAACATAAATTTTAAAAGGTGCTATTATAGGGAGCCTCTGTAAGAAATCAAACGCTCTAAGCCCAAGAATGGACATAGGTAAAGAAGGTGTGTGAGTGCCTGCGCGCATGCATACTTGCATGTGAGAATATGACGTGTGTGTGTGTGTGTGTGTGTGGTGTGTGTGTGTGTGTGTGTGGTGTGTGGTGTGTGTGTGTGTGTGTGGTGTGTGTGTGTGTGGTGTGTGTGTGTGTGTGTGTGGTGTGTGTGTGGTGTGTGTGTGGTGTGTGTGTGTGTGTGTGTGTGTGTGTGTGTGTGTGTGTGTTCCTGTGTTGGGAACAAAGTTTAACTAGGACTCTGAGTCTGCAGGGAGTGGGTGAACTCTGTCCCATATAGAAGCATCAGTGCAGAAGAGGAAGATGGGGAAGTTGGGTCCAACCATGCCACTTCAAACAAACAACAGCAGCAACATAGAAAGCGAGCATTTTCCCTAGGGCAAGTAAGGAGCTTGAAAGTTTTAGGTACATATATGCTATAATCAGAATGGCCTTTCCAAAAACTTCTGGTTGCATTATGGGCCGAGGGTTAGAGAAAAATAAATGGGGGTTGGTGGGCAGAGAGGAGAATGCAAGACTACATAGCTGGGTCTAACACTGAACCTCAAAGAAATGGAAACAACTATTCACCCCTTGTTCCAGCAGTGGGGCAGTCAGACCAAGGATATCCCAGGCTCACTGTCTCTAAGGAATTACTTCATTCATGCTTGGCTCCAAGTCAATATTTAACCAAAACTGTTGTATTTTAAAATAATCTTTAAATCTTCCTTTTTGCAAATGACCCATTAGTTTTGAGATCCTGTGACAGTACAAATAGAGACAGCCAGGCAGAAAATTAGTGATAGAAATTTCATAATCATTTAAATGAGAGTGTAACATGTTTAGGAGTAAGATGCCAAATCAAGCATTTAGGGTCTGTCTTAGGATGCTGTTTCTGTGTGTGTGTGTGTGTGTGTGTGTGAGAGAGAGAGAGAGAGAGAGAGAGAGAGAGAGAGAGAGAGAGACAGAGACAGAGACAGAGACAGAGACAGAGACAGAGACAGAGAGAGAAGCCTGATCACTTGAAAGCACTTGCTAGATCTGTGAGAGAGCATACCCCTGTATCCTCAGCAAGATTGTCCCTGCATATACTGAATTATCTGGATCTCACAATAGTTAAAATGTTCTTACAAGTTGGATTTATACCCATGTCACTGAATTTTATATTCACCATGGATTCTAACCAGGAGATAATCAAAGGTAGAGAAATTGGTCAGAAAGGACTGTTCCTGAACACAGAAAGATTCAAAGAGTGGGCAGAGCTAAGAAGTGCCTAGACATGTGCACTCAGCTTTGTTCTAGCTGCACTGGGGACCTAGGTCCCTCTAAGAGAATGAACAGAGGATGAGAGAAATCACAGCATAATCTCAAAGGAAGGAGGAATATCAAAAGACTAACCAGTAAACAGTTCACTTTGCTTAAACTACACAAATAAGGAGGGTTTGGAGGTGGATTTCTTATCTAGAAAATGTATGCTATCAGCCAGTCACAGTGGATCATGCTTGTAATTCCAGCATTTGGAGAGTTGAGGGAAGTTAATTGCTGCAAGTTCAAGGCCAGCCTGGGCTACATAGTCAACTATGGGTTAGCCTGGCCTAGAGTGAGATCTGGACTCTAACTAACAAAATAAATGATATAAATAATTAAGTAAGTAAACAAATAAATAAATAAATAAATAAAATACAAAAAGAAGGAAAGGAGGAATATAGGTATCATAAAATACAAAACTAGAATTAAGTATAGAGATATTAGAGACAAGACAGAAGACAAAAAATGGTGTCGCATATCATTTGTTTCTCCCACATATTCTTGGTGGACAATGGCACTGGAGAGGCAACAGCAATTTTTTTATAAATCTTTTTATTAAGCCTCTTCTGCTTCTTTAACTGCCAATAGGACAAATAAGAAACACTCGGTTTACACTATCATATTTTAGGCATATTCTGCAAATGTGTTAGGAATTTGACCTACAGTGTGGCCCAGTACTTCCATGGCAACCTGTTACTCACCTATTGTGAGTAGCTAAGGTACACTGTGATATAGGTGGTAGTGGGGACTCGATACTGCCCCAGTCTGCTCCAATATGCTCAGGACTCTTTAAAGACTTGGCACAGCATTACAACAACCTATTATATTCCATATGCCTCCCTCACAGTGGGGATCTGCTAGAGTTTTGTATATCTTCCTGTCTCCCCTGGCCCAGTTCTAATCTGCTTGCCATGGATCACAGCATGGTCCTCCTTGCTAGTGAACTCCTATCTCACTTTCTGTGCTTCTAGACTATCCTTCTGGGTCAATTCAGAGATATCTGCACTCAAGATCTGGGAGTCTACTCAAGCAAATTTCCACAGTTATTTACACGCAACCAGAAAAATTGACACCTGCCCTTGCCCTAATTCTGAACATAGGTGAGCAGTCTATCTAGCAGCTCCATGCCAGGATCTACTGCTGTTCTACTAGCCCTCCAGGGTTTAGTAATTACTACAAAAGTGAGCACTTCCTGTTCACTGTCAGCAGGATATATGCCTCTATACAAATGCAAGAGGCTCCGAATTCTAGACTTCTTGTACGGAGAGAAATACAAGCAGCCCATTGAAATGAGCCACTTGGACAGCTAACTTCCCTTTGCCCCAGTTAAACAGATTCAAGTAGTGTTGCATATAAATGCAAGCAGCAGGACAACATGATTGTACCAAGGTGCAATGTCAGTAAACTAACAGAGGAAAAAGAATAAGCAAAAGAAATAGCAGTATCACATGATGCTCACTGAAGTACCCAGGATCCAAAAAGAGTAATTTTTTTTATATTGTGCTTTATAACCTTTACTGTGAAATATTCATAAGCATTTTGTACATTAAATATGAATAATAAAATGAATTCACTGTATCTTCCATCACTCTGAGAAGAAAAATGATGCCCACATCTTAGTTGGATGGTTTCCCATACTTAACTCCTGCCTTCTTTCCACAAACAGCCTATGTCATGCTGTGGCCTAGATGGCATGGAGCTTACTCTTGTACATTTTGGTTAAGTGTGGATAAGCCGCACAATATGGATCCTTCTGTAATCCGGTTTTAACACCATGTTTTTTTATACTCTATTTTACATCAAAGTCATCTGGGAGCTTGATAAAATTACATGAATCTAAAGAGCAAACTCTCTGGGTTCTCCATGAGCACTCTGAATAATACCCCAACAGTCACCAGTGTATAAAACCACTTGCTTATGGGGTGGAGAGATGGCTCAGTGGGTGAGAGCCATAACCCACGTGGAGTCCAATAACCATCTGTAACTCTGGTTCTAGTGATTCCAACACTCTGTGAGGGGACTGCATGCTCATCATACTCATAGACACATTTAGGCAAAATACGTGTAAAGTAAAAATGAATATTTTAAAATGAAACAACTTGTTAAACATTAAAGTATCAAGGTTTGTTCATGGCATCAGGGTGTAGGTGTGCATGATAACACAACATGACCAAAGGGTTACCATTTATTAACTCATTGTTCGTAATAGGTGCTTCACTTGTTGGCATCTATGAACAATTTTCCTGTGTGTCTTCATGTACTTGTATAAGAATTTCTCTTAGGCATCATATACCTAAGATTGTGGTATCATAATAAGAGAATAGGAGCATGCCCAAATTTATTAGAAAGGGCCAAATTTGTAATGAAGTTGTACCAAATTATAATCGTGCAATAAAGGGAGTGTTAGTCCTGCATATTTGCCTACACCTCATATATGGCATGACACCTTAAGATGTGCCAGTCTCATGAGTATAGCTTGGAATACCATTAGGGTTTGTTTTCACTTAATTGTTAATAGGGTTGGGTGACTCTCAGACATTTATGTCTCCTTCCTTATATTTGTGGACTGTTAAATTTCCACTGGATGAATCTCTTGCATAGTGAATTATGAGTCTCTTATTTTTAAATTTATTCTAAATAAGCCTTTGTCACATGCTACAAATATCTTCTCCAAGTTGTAGAATGTTTGATAAAGTCAAGCTTTAAACCCTTCTGAGCTTGGATAGAGAGAGTCTTGCTTTGTGGCCATTGTGTATAACTTCTTCACATGGTTTTGCTACATGCTTGCTGCTGTCAAATGTCTATTTTCAGGTCCACTAGTCCAGGACTTTGTTTAGTCTTGAATTCTGCCTGTGTTTTCTGAACATATTTTAAAGATTTAGTATTAGTTACACACAAGTTTAGAAGGCCGTCTCATTGCTGAGCTTACCTTTACCAGTATTTAAATACCCTCTTTATTTCTAAAAATGCAGCTTGCCTTGTGGTTTACTGTGCCTGCTTTTACTACAATTATGCCATTTGTATTATGGTTATTATCCACATTGTTCATCTCTTTGTTTTCCTTTGATTTTTATCTGTCTCATGTTTTCATTGGAATACTTACAAATAAAATATACTAGAAATGTTTATATCTAGACCTGAGATATAAATAAAAATTCTAATCATTTATACTTATTATGATTACTTACATATTTGGATTTATTTGTCATAATATTTATATTATGTAGTTTGGGGCTTTTTTGTTGTATATTACTGTTTTTCCAAACTTGGAAATTTTTTTTTACTATTTCCATTTATTTATGTTTTAGAAAATTAGATTTTCTATATTAGCCTTTATTAGTTTTCTTACCTATTGTAATAAATATACTAAATATAAAGATATTTGGTATTTTCCTTTATCCTTTGGTTATTTCTTTATTCTTTGGTGCATATTGCCAGTTACCAGATGCTTAGCTAAGGTGTCAACAATGTCCAATATTTAATTTTGTCTTTATGGCCTACCAGTGTACATTATCTTTGTTGTTTTACAAAAGTACCCCATAGTGTCTTTGTAACCAATACATATGTATGTATCAGTTCCGTCATCTTTTCTGAACTTCAGGCCTTCAATCTGACATCTTTCTTCTTTCTTCATCCAAAATATGTCATTGTAAATGCTCTTTCAAAGAAGTTGCTGATGATAAATCCACTAACAGTTTCAACAGTGTTCAAAAGCCCAAAGCCCAAAGTCCCTTCTGAGACCTAACACAAACCATAAAATTAAAACTCAAGTTACATAGTTCAAATATACTGTGTCAGATAGCCTATATTCTCACTCAAAATGAGAGTATAGCAAAGAAAGTTCAAGTCAAGGGAAGACCAAATCCAACAAGGAAAACAACACATGCTTCAGGTACCTGTCCAGGATCTGGATTCTCTGTGGTATCATGTACCATTTTGTGGTCCTTTGCCATAATGTAACATGAACACCCTCAAATATAGTTTCTGAGGGTCTTTCTTTTCTTCCCTCAAGCCTCATGAGCGGGGTTTCCATTGCCTGCATTTCTCTCCACATTCTGAGCCTCCACCCTTCTAGCAGCACAGCCTATGATGCTCTGCTTATAGAATCCAGAATGGGTTTCTAGGCTACAGCCCCAAACTTTTCAAAAATCTCCTTAAAACCATCTCTAAAATGAGATGATCTGAGCATGCAGCCAGATAGTGACAGCAGTGGCCCCATTGGTCAGGAAGCCAACAAATGAGTGCAGATGCTGGCTACCTATCCTTTTCTTCAGTCTAGAAGTCCAGCCCATGGATCCTTCTTCCTTCTTCAGTTAAACTTTATCATAAATGCCCTCACATATATACTGAGAAGTGTGACCCCTTCAGAGATTCTAAATCCCATCAAACTAGTCATTAAGATTAATCGTCACTGTTCCTCCTCTGTACAGTTGCATTTCTCTTGGCTGCCTCCCATAAAGATGTAAGGTAAGGCATTTAGAGCCCATCTGGAGCATCCAAGATTGGGGAATCTCAGATCCTCATTTCAAGATCATTAATTACATGGCATTTGTAAAAAAAGTCTTTATATTAAGAAGTGTTCACAGGTTTCAGGGTTAGGCTTTGAATATCTCTGAAGACCATTATTAAACTGTGATAAACATTATATTGGTAAATGGCTGCACACTGTTTAAACTTGTTGACAGTAGACTCTGGGAGCAAAGAAGGCTATCTTGCCCCAGACTCCAGAATGTTTAACTCAAGTGTCCAAAATTCTCTGTCTTAGAGCAAACTGGTTCCCTAACTCTGTGACAGAAAGAAAGAAAAACAGCAAATGCCTAGGGGATCCATAAAACATTGTACCTTTGAGAACAGCTAGAAAGTAAACCATTCCCAAGAGAGGTTTTTGTTGTTTATCCCATGGTATAAAGACGCCTGGGGTGGGAACAGGGAACCAGTTCATCCATGGAGAGAATGCTGTTCATTGCCTAAAAATCACTCAGCCAGGACTTCCAGCACACATGGGTTTCCTCGGGTTGCCCTGGGCACTTCTACTGGATTCTGTAAGCACCTAATGTAAGGCTGTTCCTTTGCTTGCTCTCCCAATCAGGCCATTCTAATTGTTTCTGCTTATTGTTGTAAGCACTTGACTCAGTGATGGTTTGCTCCCTATCTGCTGCTTATTGGCTGTATACTTTAAAACTTACTCATTTGAAACCAAAAGTATGGCTACTTTCATGAAACTTGAGGTCCAAGTCTATGCCCCATCCTCAATGAGATAATCAGAACAGCCAAAGTAATAGCAAAAGGGGGTAGGATATATTCAATATAGCCACATTAGAAAGAGGGACAAAGAAGACCAGTGACCACCTCCAGTCTAAAGGGCTAGAAATCTGCAGATGTAAGCAGTCCTGGTATCGGTGTGACCCTCCATACTGTAGACCTTTACTTGTCATAGGCTACAATGCCCTTTCCCAAGATATGAGTTTTCACCCAGGCTGCCTCAAGTTTTTCTTCTCCTAGCAAAAAATTCCCAGGGAAATTACAATTTCTTTTGGGCCCCTTTATTTTAATAGTCTGATAGCTAAAGTATCTCTTTAGAATATATTTATTTCTGAAAAGTCATCAGCACTATTGTAGATCATTTTTCATAGGAGATATTAGTTAGCCATGTGCAGAGTCATCTACTCTTTTTTTTTTCTGAATAGTCCAGGTCTTTCTATATCTTTAACATTCTATACTGTCACTTTATGATGTATCTTGGTGCCTTTTATTTTAATCACTTCTTTATCCTGGGACTTGATAGATTTATTTCAAAAGTCTGAAAAATTATCAGCCATAATATTATATACTAGTTAATATTCTAATGCTCATTCTTTTCTCAAAACTATCCTAAATATTGTTATTCTATCTTCCATATGTCTCAACCCCTATTTCATTTGTGCCACTGCCCTTTCTGTGAGATGTATTTCAAATAATCTCTTTATAAATTGCACTGCACCAATTCTTTATCTACCTTTGTACAGCTTGACACTTAGAGTCTCCAAGGTTTTCAACATTTAATTATTACATTTGGTGACTAGTTCATTCCTGTCTTAATTTGGTTTCCTTGCATTTGAGCCTTTTACTCTTTGCTCACATAATCCAGTCTCTATTTTTGCAACATACTTATTTTATTTTATATAATCTTTCCTAGATCTCACTCATAGAGATTCCTTAACCTCCTCCTCTTTCTCTTCCCCTTCCTCTTCTTCCTCTTCCTCTTCATTCTCCCTACCTCTCTCTACACATATTTACCATTTTCATTAGGACTCCTTTAGGAATTTGTAACATTTTAATTTTAAAAGTCAACTTTTCACAATCTGGAATCACCTTGAAAGTCACAACTGACAAATTATCTTGATCACGTTAGCCTGTGGACTGTCTATGGGGAATGGCCTTGATTATTAAAGCTCACTGTGAGTCTAAACATTCCTGAGACCGGGATCCTAACCTGTAAATGAATAAGGAGCACTGGCTGAGGACCAAGTAAGAAGGCATCATTGGTGCAGGAGTGTCTCTCTACTCTTAACCATGGATATGTGACCAGCTATCTCAAGCTCCAGCCTCTGTGGCTTCCCCATAGTGCTGACTGTAACCCATAATCGTAAGCTAAATAAATCCCATTCTTCTAAGTTGTTTTCACTCAGATTATTTTATCACAGCCACAGGAGTGGAACTAGTAAAGAGCTCTTTGACTGTGAGTAGTATCCACAGTACTTCAGAGTGCTTATGCTTGGTTCTGTCATACATAGAAGAGTGAAGCCAACTACAGCCACTATAAATTGAATTATCCTCCGAGCTTTGCTAGAAAGCACAGGGGAATTAAAATGAGTCAAAAGTTACATGATGGCTATCAACTTTATTCCCTCATCCAAGTCTGAAGTCTCTTCCCACCTTTTTCTCAAGGCTTTTGTGTCCTACCATCTCTGATAAAGAGGATATGCTTCCAGTTGTATATGGAAATCTTTCAGTAGACACCTCATGTGATTAGTCCTCAGGCTTAATCTCAAACTTCATATTTTCTACATTGCCATGTGTCTTAGTCAGGGTGTCTATTCCTGTACAAACATCATGACCATGAAGCAAGTTGGAGAGGAAAAGGTTTATTCAGCTTACTTCCATGTTGGTGTTTATCACCAGAGGAAGTCAGGACTGGAACTCAAGCAGGTCAGGAAGCAGGAGCTGATGCAGAGGCCATGGAGGGATGTTCCTTACTGGCTTGCTTCTCCTGGCTTGCTCAGCCTGCTCTCTTATAGAACCCAAGACTTCCAGCCCACGGATGGCACCACCCACAAGGAGCCCTACACCCTTGATCGCTAACTGAGAAAATGCCCCACAAGTGGATCTCATGGAGGCACTTCCCCAACTGAAACTCCTTTCCCTGTGATAACTGCAGCCTGTGTCAAGTTGACACACAAAACTAGCCAGTACACCATGGGAACAAAAGCTTAAGGTTTATACAATTTAACCAAATTACTGAAAGAAAAACTTTTTTGTTTTATATTTTTGCCTTATGTTTGGACTCATGGCAAACATTGACAGCTTTTAATTTAAAAAAATTTTAAATATGCTATATTTAGATATTTGGGAGTCCTTTTCCTTCTGAGAGTATTTTTCAGGCTAATCTTTCATAAAAAAAATATACTAAACCTTTTGCATGGGCTTTAAATTTCTTGGTTCAAGACCCTATTTTTTTATTAGATATTTTCTTTATTTACATTTCAAATGATATCTCCTTTCCCGGTTCCCCCTCAAAAAAAAGAAAAAATCTGTTCCCTCCTCCCTCCCCCTGCTTACCAACCAACCCTCTCCCACTTCCTGACCCTGGCATTCCCCTACAATGAGGCATAGAACCTTCACAGGACCAAGGGCCTCTCCTCCCATTGATGACCGACTAGGCCACCCACTGCTATACATATTCTGCCGGAGCCATGAGTCCTACCATGTATACTCTTTGGTTGGTGGTTTAGTCCCTAGGAGCTCTGAGGGTACTAGTTAGTTCACATTGTTGTTCATCCTATGGGGCTGCAAACCCTTCAGCTCCTTGATGACCCTATTTTTATTTATTTATTTATTTTATTAGATATTTTCTTTATTTACATGTCATAAGATATCTCCTTTACCAGTTTCCCCTCCAAAACAAAACAAAAAAAACAACAACAAGAACAAACCACTGTTCCCTCCCCCCTCCCCCTGCTCGCCACCCCACCCTCTCCTGGCTTACTGGCCCTGGCATTCCCCTACACTGATGACCCTATTTTTTTATTCTGAAGTATACACCTGTGTTACAAACTCTTCCCCATACATCCTAGCTGTGTGTCTGGTTAAAACTGAGTAACTATTTTATTACTACAACTTATATTTACTTCACTTGTTTTCCTTTCTCCTAATTTTTATTGATATTAACACTATTTTAAGAAAATGCAAGAGGGGCACACACAGCCTCCTCTGCCTGATCAAATCCTGTCTGTGCTTGTGACGCATCTCAGTATCATTATATAGGTCCTACCCGACTTCATACTTTCTTTCAGAAGTATCCCCATGAGTAGCTATTACCCTCTTCTCCTACAATCTAATAGGTCCCACCCATAAATTTCCTTTCATCAGTATTATTACCTGGACTGAGGTGTCTGCAAATAGGTAATTTTTATAAATAGTTGAAATTTTAAATCTAGAACACTTATTGATAGAAGCTACAGAGAAAGAGAAGGAAATACCAGAAAATCTGTTTGTATTTTCAATGGGAGGAGCATATACCCATGGTATGATAGAAAAATAATCACAATAAGTATAGAAGAAATGAGGTTTGAGGTTCCCAATTAACACAGCTATCAAATTCTTCTTACTGGTCATTGGAGGCAAAATGAGACTCTTTTGTGCCTTGCAACAAACTTACAGGAAAATGTCTATGGATATAATAAAGTGTGAGAAATTGCACCATGCACTGAATAATAACATTATTCATGTCTCTGATTCTGCAAGAATGCATACTGATGCTTAGGAAAATATGCATTTCAAGTCAAATAAATTATTAAGGAATTCTATAAATCTCTGCTTCACTTGTAAAGGGTTAAGAGCACGGGAAAGTTAGAATTCTAAAGAAAAGAAAATCCTCACATTTTCCCAGGAGGCATATACTTAATTCACTGATTGAAAGCAAAATTGTCCTTCTCGTAGAGCACACTGTGGAAGACAATGAGATCTGATTGCCTCTGTTCCCTGGGAAATGTGAGTCTTCAACTGGGGTGTATAGCTGGCTTCGCAGGAGTGTGCCATTTCAAGAGAAAGTGTCTTATATGAGTACAGTGTACATCTCCCTTCAGAGAAATCCCATGGCTCTACTGGACTTTCAAAAGAAGCCTCTATGGCCCGTCTAAAAACCAGGTGATGAACAATTGATATGGAGGCTGAGTGGTTTTTAAAGTGCTCCTTAGCACTCACTTGGAGGAGAATGGAAATGGTAATAACTCCAACAGGGTAAGCCGGGGACCAAATAGTATCTGCCATCCTCAGATACCTCTTCTTACTCCATTCAGGCTTCTGATGTGATCTTCAGGAAAAAGAGAGAAACTCAAAGAAGTAATGGAGTACATATGGGCCATGGTGTGGTTATAAAAAAAGACAGAATAAGTCCACTCTGTTGCATCATTATCTATAGAAATATACAATATTTTAGAAAAAAAAGAAAAGAAAGTTATATGAAGACACAACACAGAAACACATACTGTCACACACACACACACATGCACATGTGCACACAGACACATAACAACATGATGAAAATCCAGGTTAAAGCACATGCACCTGTTTTGGGAAAATGGTTGATACTGGGAAACAGAAGAAAAAGGCAAATCTTCCATCTGCCAGAAAAATTCCCCCTCCCTTCCACGTTTGCCTAATTCCACTGTGTCTTTCTTCCTCTTCCAGGACCATGGCAATGGACAGTCAAGCTATACCTTGAACCAGAGATACATTTTGCTTGGTCTGATCCACTTTGTGCTGTTTTCTTACATTAGTCAGTGTTAGGGAAGCCTTGTGAAGCCATTCAGATAGTGGAAATGGGAGCTTTTCCTTCATAGATCCTGAGGTTTGTAAATCCTAAGACAATCTAGCTCAGACAGCACCTTTCTGACACTTTTCTGTGCCATGAATAGATTTGACCTAAATGCAAATTCATCAAAATACAGAAAGCAAGGCTCTAAGGATTCTCTCTATATAGTTATAAAGAGACATGTCCATATTGAAGTGCTGGGTATGAGACTCCAGGTTTCAAGTATGCTAGGACAGTGTTATTGTCCTGCCCCTGCTATTGAGACTGGGTCTTGTGACATATCACAAACTGGTAACTGCAGCTCAAATCACCTTGAACTCAGAACCTTCCTGCTTCTGATTTGTGAAAGTTAGTAAGACTGGTGTGGACCTCTGTATCTGGTGTGTGGATCCTACTCTCAGCCTCTTAATCAACCTCCTGAAATATTTCAAAGCCTTAATAGGTAAGCAGCCAAATTCTCAGACCATTCAAGAAGACATCCTTTGAATAAAGTTAGAAATAAGCAGAAAACTATGGAATCCAGTAGGATTGTAACACTGTATGAGGTAGTCTCTCATGACAGGTGACATGGTCAGCTTCTAAAAATCCAAGGCTTGATTTTTGAAAGGCAAGAATGTGGACTTTTTTTTCATATTATTCTCTGTACCATTTCATGCTTCTAAGAATCATTTTCATGAAACCAGAGAGAATTACTGCAGAGGTCGTATTCAAGCCAAGATTAATAGCAAAGAGGGGAAAATAAGGAGATACTTTCAAAATGGTAATTAAAATGAGGAGAATATATTTTTTCTAAATATGCACTTTGACAATTTAGATGCAAGACCCACATATAAATATTTTTGTCAGATCTTTAAAACCTCAGGAAAATTTTGGAACTTTCTAATACCAGGAGAAAATATTAAACATTTATATAAATTGCTAAACTCATATTAGACTATGCAATCACATTATTATTCATTTCCTTTTATTCCTCCGAAAGACTTAGATCTATCAACCATCTGTGTGAAACCAGCACCATTTCATCTCTGTGGAATAGGAGAGTTTATTTCCCCCTTAGGGGTCTTGACATGGGTAATCTCAAGTTAATGATAGTAGAGAAAGTTCAGAGACAAGGTTGCCTATAGAAGCTGAAGAAAGGCAAGGAGGATTTGATAAAGTTAGTGATAACAGAATTTGCCTCAGTGATGTAATCAGGCTTTAGGAATATGTGCTACACTCTCCAGAGCACTCAGGTGGAGGCAAGCTAAGGTTCCAGGAAGATAAAGACATCCTGGGGAGGAGAGGTCAAGAGAATGCCACCAAAGCTCAGGGCCAGTGCATTTCCTGAACTGATGATAATAGTGGCTGGAACAACCTCTGAGACATTATTCTGACCTGAGTCAGACCCTAGCTCTTAAGTTGTTCCCTACAAACTGATGAGGCAAGCAAGGGTCTTCCTATTTTATGCAGGGTGTGAAAAATTGCAGATGATTTCCTTACTTCACAAAATGTGGTCCATGGGACCAATAGCATCAGATATTATGGAACTTACTGGAAATGCAGAATCTCAGACCTAGGCCTATCTAATAAGAATCTGCATCGTAAAAAGATCCCCCGGTGACTCATGGGTACATTAATGTTTGATGTGCCCTCATTATTTATGTGTAGTAATGTAGTAAGAGTGGAGATCTGACACAAGATGGCTTTAGCCTCCAATCTCAGCTTTTACCCATCTTTAGCTGTGTAACTTAAGCAAAATATCTCATTTCTTTGAATGCCATCTGTAAATGTAATAAAAGTCCTTCCAAGAATTATCAGCATAATTCACGGAGTTTGATTTAATGGAAGACAATATAGCTAACAGAGTTTTAAAAACAAGTCCCTTTATACTTCTAGCTTGAAATCTATAGCTGTCTACAGTCCTTAAGATCTAGCACAGACTCAATAGCACTGGCTTCTTTTTCTCTCTTACCACCTCTACCAAACATCTGAAGGGTCCCAGAACAGATTACCCCAATCTGCATATAGCTCTGTCCTGTTCCTCACTGCTGATATATTTCCTTGACTCCATGCCAAGACATCACACTATAGGCAACTATTCTCCTAAATAAGGTAGGTCATTGTTGGAAATAGAGTACAGCCACCTTTATTTGTAAGAGGGAAATAAATGGCCACTACAAAGCCAGTACTCTGCCTGTCCTCCTACACTGAACTGCCAAGGAAACAGCTGGCCTCCATCTCAGCACATACACATAGGCTGGACCAGACGGTCATCTTGCAATACTTGGCTAAAGAGCAACATCTGTGGCCACCAAGCAGAACAACTGCCCCCAGGTTCCCTGTTTATGTCTCTGAACCCCCTCCAAGATCTGCTGGTGCACCAAAAGACTGGTAGGAGAAGTCCAAAGAGGGTCTCTATGATCTCTGAATATTGAGTGGGTCTTGTATTCTACTTTCCTGAATTTACTATCTTGAATGACCCTTATATCTGATTGTGAACTCCAGGTGAACATTTACCCTCCACCAAGCTTCTCATATCCTCAAGCATTCCCTGGGTAACTCAGTAACCAACCTCTGACCAGCTGGGTGGATCTGAGAGAAGCTTGTGGGTCATCTGGTCAGCTCTCTTATTTCCTATCTCCTATTTTATTTTCTTCTTTCCCATTGTCTCACTGTCTCCATTGTCTCTGATTGGTCTCCTCTCCCCTCTTCTTACTCAACCTTCTGTGAACATCCTATTCCCACTGAGCTGTAGCATTCTAAGTTCTCCCAACGCCATTTCACTCTTTCTTGTTTGTGTACTTTCCCTTCATTCCAAACGGATTCAGAATATCTGAAAATGGCCACAGCAACCTAAAACAGGACTGTAGCAATTGCTAACTGTGTCTTCACTTTTGTGGCTATGATATTATTGCTGAGGTATGCTCTAAGTTGTATCTGAAATGTAAACTTCTGCAGATCTAGACCCAAGTTTTAAAAGCACTAAAATAACTTCAGGGGCAGGCTAAAAATACTTTCACCTGGCATTTGGAAGACAGGACAAATCTAGAGTCTCCAAAGTCCAACACCTCAGGACAGAGTCTGAATAGGAAGCCCTTCAAGTAATCGGATTCTGCAGTTATAGGCAGAGAGGAGACCTTTCCTGACACTCTCTACTCCCAGCAGAGCAATACAGAAAGGAGCCCAGAAAAGAAATCTCAAGAGTTGCACAAGCAAAGTTCAATTAGTTCAGACCTGAAATACAGAAAGATCTTTAGACCCTGTATGATATAGTACAGAACTATGACTCACCTCCAGGAGTACTGTGAATTCAAAGTCTCCTGCCATGCACACACAAAACCAGAAGGAGACCACAGGTACTAGTTCATCATACCACTATGGCTAGAGTTAGAACAGACCAATTCCTCAAGGGCAAAGTGTGTGTCTTATACTCATACTCATACTTATATTTATACTTACACCCGCTGGCATCTTAGCACTGAGTACCATGCCAGAAAGGCACTCATGAAGTAAGCAAAGAAGGTTCAGGAGAGAGAGGCAAGAAATGACGGAAAGAAACAGAGAAAATTATGGGGGATCCTTCATCGCTATGAACACACCTGGAGAGAGTGACCTCAATTTTTTTAATATTTAAAATCATGACCCCAGGAACTATCTCTATGTCACCAAGCCAGTGCATTTCATTTTGTCACTAGATTTTTAGATTTTTAAAAGCTAATTAGGTCCTTTAATTTGCAGCAAACTCCCCAGGCAGATATTCAAACAGAAAAATAAATATAATAGCAGCTGATCCCTCACTGTACTCATTTGCTTGCTTGTTACAAGCCATTTTAATTATTTTATTTGCAATACCTATTTGTTTGTCTCAGGGGAACATTTAAATCTCCTTGTATTTGTACATAACTCTCCCAACCACTAGGAAAATGAGACCTTCTGTTTCACATTAACACTTCATGCATTTTTTAATCCCTGAGGAGTTGATAGAAAATTATAAATTTAAATTGCACTTACAATTTAAAATCCTGAAATATTACACTATTTTTTCCAAAAATGATTCAAAAATAAATCATAGCCCAGAGCCTTACCATAGTACAGTTCTGAAGTTCAGAGGTTTGAGCTCAGTGTAATAAAATCCTTACACTTAAACAGATCCAAATGCACAGGGCAAAAGTATAAAGATATGTGTAAGTTTTTGTTAACTTGTTACACACTTGAGTTACCTGGGATGAGGTAAGAGAGAACCTCAGTTGAGGAACTGCCTCCTGTGGGAATGTCAATGGGGTATTTTCTTGCTTAATAATTGATATGGAAAGGCTTAGCCAACCATGGGCAGTGCCATTACTGGACAGATGAACTGGAATTGTGTAAAAAAGCAAGCCAGTAGCCAGCACCTGTCTATTGCCTCTGCTTCTGTTCTTGCTTTCGGGTTTTGAGTTCCTTCCTTGACCTCTTTCATTGATAAACTGTGATGTGGAAACCAAACAATGCCCTTCCTTCCAAGTTGTTTCTGGTCAATGTTTAATGACAAGATTTAAAGCAAGCTGGATAATGTAGGATGGTGACTACAAGTATGAAATCTGTGCTCATGTAAACCGAATCTATCTGCACCTTAATCAACTAAAAGGAACATAAATAAAATAACAGCTGTTAGACACTGAGCAACAGACACAGCCAGACAGTGGTGTTCAATAGAAGAGGAGCTGGTGAAGTAGGCCTGAGCTCCTCAGAAGAGCTTCCAGTGTTGTAGCCCAGGAAGTGGGACAGTCAGGATAGACTATAACAGTCTCTATGAACTGAAGCACAGGCTGAGGTGTTGGGACCTGGGGCAGTTAGGGGTGACAAGGCAGGACACCACATAGCTACACGTAGAAGGGGCCCCTTCAGGAATCTATAAGGAGTTCTGTTTGAATCTTTCATGGAGTATTGATCAGTTACATATATATGAAAAAATCACCTCAGACTAGGAAGGGACCATTGAAAAGAAGCAGGTACAGAAATCCTAAGTTATAGGTCTAATTAGACACACTGGAGAGATAAGCCTATTAAAGAAAAGTCCAAAGCAAGTCCAAAAAGATCAAAACACCCAAAAGGGGGAAAAAAAACACCCAAAAGGAACATGTCCAAGGGTTGGGCATGGGTGTTTGAAAGAACAGAAATGAACCCAATGTCCCATCACAGAAAATTGCAATGTCTTCATAGAAGTGGTTGTGGAAATATTGTCACAGTCAGAGAACAATGAGATGACTGAGGTAAAACAATATCTGGACATGCGTGTACTGCAGGACAAAGGAACTCTATGCAGCTGTGGTTGTCTGCATGAGACCGGCACAATATAAAGCCAGTTAACATTCTAGTATAGACAAAGGAGGTACACAAGCCCAACCCCTGACTTTGGAGCTATTGACATTTGATAATAACGAGGAGAAGGAGAGTCCATTTTCTTTAAGAATACTCTTAAAGTATGCTCCCTGGAAGTTGACTATGCACTGGCAGATGACCCCACACCCACGCACTAATTATGCTCAATGAGTTTTAAAAAGAAAAAAAGAGAGAAAACATGATATTGGAATGAGACATGAGAGAAATCTGGGAGGGGTTGGAGGGATGGAATGGGGGTAAATATGATTGAAATACTTTCTAGGTATATATGACATTCTCGAAGATTAAATAAAATATTTTATTAAAATTAAAATATTCCTCATCTAATCAAAAATTGCAAAGTATATAATGAAGCAGGGAAATACAGTCCATAACTAGAGAAGTAATCAATAACAACAGATTGAGAAACAATACAGATGATGGAATTAATAGAACAAGAACTTAACACACAATATGAACATTCTAAATCCACACTACATATTCAAGAAAATAAAGTAAAATTTGTTTGTGATAGGGAGAACAATAAAAAACAAATTGAATTTCTACAAATTAAATATGCATTGTATGAGATGGAAAATTGCATCAGATGAAGAAATAGAAGAAAATCAATGAATTTGAAAGTACAGGATAGAAATTACTCAAAATTATTTAGCTAGCATGTTGAAATACATTCACTAATTTTGAATATAACAATTGAAAAAGAGCATGGTCAAGTACTTTATTAATTCACCAATCAAATAAATCAACTTATTTCTCCTTAATGATAGGATAAAAAGGGAAAAATTATGTGATCATCTCAATAGAGCTCTATAAATAACTCAATTAAATTCAATATCCAGTATCCAGTTGTTTTTAAAGAAACCTTCAGAAACCTAAGAATGAGAGAAATTTGATATTTTTTTAAAGAATCATTTATGTTCAATTTATACGCTAACTTGTGGGAACAGGTAGAATGTTTGTTTTGGGAGTGGAAGACACAGATGTCTTCTCTTGTAATTTATCTCAAGTGCTAAATCCTGGTTTCATGCTTAGCTGCCAGAAAAGACAAGATCCAAGATCCAACAAACTTCTTAGACACAAGGGAAGGTTATTGACATTAAACTAGAAGTTCAAGCCAGTATAAAAGGAAAAAAGAAGACAGATTCAAGGGCAAAATGTAGTTCTCTTGGTCACAGAAGGTATGCTGCTCTACACATAAGATCATAGAAAACCTCTGAAACTAATCATTGAGTTTAGCAGGTTGAGTGAGATTGTATTCCTACAAGCAAACAACACATAAATGCAAGTCTAAATTGAAAAGCAGTAGCATTTACAAGGTTCTGAAAAATATAAATACTTAGAGATGAATTTAACAGTATGACATGCACTTAACACTATAAAATGCTGCTACAAATAATTGAGGACTCTGATAAATGGAAAGATATTCCTTTCTCACAGGTCAGTATTGCTAAGAGTCAATTATCCCTGGAAAAAATATCTAGTTTCAACACTATTAATATTAAAAGCCTAGCTGACTTTTTCCTAGAAACTGACAAGTTAATTTTAAAGTGTAAGAAAAGGCAAAGGAGGAACTAGGAAGGAGCACTATTAACAACTTGTAAAATGAATTCCTCTAAAGTTCTGTGACCTATTGCCTCAAAAACCTCAACATAGTCCCAGCTGTGAAGGGCAGAGAAGGCTAAAACCAAAGGGATCTGATGTTAGGACCAACCAAAATGTATAGCTCTTAAGAGTGTGCATCATTAGTTGAAAGACAAAACGCAGGTCAATCGAGCAGAAGAGATTATATCTACAAGTTGAAGGCCAATTGATTTTTGACAAAGACTCCCAAAGGAAAGGATAGTCTTTTCACTCACTGATGCTGGAATTGTTAAATTATCATGCATGAAAATAACATAAAGATTAAACCCAACCCTTACCTCATATCATATAATAACCGACATATCGGACAATGTGAATATCAAAACAATTATGCTGAGTGAATAATCACAGAATCAGAAAACAACATGTGGTCTCAACACATTGATATAAACTTATACATTTTTATTCTTTGGATTTTCATAGATGTATACAATGACAGATGATCATATATACTTCCATTTCCCCCCTCTAATTCCACTCATGTCCCCTAATCTGTCCTGTCCAAACTTCATGTCTTTTTTCTTGATTTCAAAATAACTCACTTAGTCCAGTAAGTTCTGTCCATATGTACCGGAGTGTGGGGATTTTATCAAGGGTCACATCCTCAAAAAAAAAAAATGATTATCCACACCCCCAGAATTAGGCATAATATTCTAGATGTCTTAAAATAATAATCTGTAGGAACTGAACAATCAGAGGTTCCTTGGAAGTTAGATGCCCTGATTACAGGGTATGGAAAAACACTCGTGAACAGTAGAAATGTTTGCTATTTTAATAGCTGTCCTAGTTTTGCTTTCTACTGTTGTTACAAACATCATGACCAAAAGCAAATTGGGAAGGAAAGGGTTTATTTCCGCTTCCATTTCTCATTGCATCATTGAGGGAAGCCAGGGCAGGAATTCAAGGCAGGAACTTGGAGGCCATAACTGAAGCAGGGAGGAACACTGCTCACTGGGTGACTAGCTAGGCTTTCTTTCTTTCTTTCTTTCTCTCTCTCTCTCTCTCTCTCTCTCTCTCTCTCTCTCTCTCTCTCTCTTTCTCTCTCTCTCTCTTTCTTTCTTTCTTTCTTTCTTTCTTTTATTACATGTTTTCTTTATTTACAATATCTCCTTTCCCAGGTTTCCCTCCAAAAAAAAAAAAAAGAAAGAAAGAAAGAAAGAAAGAAAACATAAATAAAATAAAATAGAAAATAAAAACTAAAACAAACCCCTGTTCCCTCCCCCTCCCCCTGCTTACCACCCCATCCCCTCCTGCTTACTGGCCCTGTCAGCCTGCTTTCTTATACAACCCAGGACCTCCTGCCTAGGGTGGTACCACCGATAGTGGGCTGTGCCCTCTTATATCAATAATCAATCAAGAAAGTGTCCTGCAAATAGGCTATTCTGATGGAAGGAATTCCCCAATTGAAGTTCCCTCTTCCCAGATAACCCTAATTTTTGTCACAGTGACAAGTATAACTATGTAGCACAATGGTGAAGGTACTTTCACAGGGGTGCATAGTATGTGAACTACATTCAACAGACTGGCAGATGTTCATGGCCATGCTTCAAAGGTTTGTATAAGAATGAGTGCAGGCACTAGAATCACCCTAGCTATGATCAAAGCCAAAACTTTCTACATAAAATGACACTCGCCCCACATACACCATAAACCCATTGCCTTTGCTTTGCTTTAAACAGCAATGCTTTGCCCTTTGTTCTAGGAATCCTCCTCCTCCCACACATGGGTCTCATCAAGGGTCAGTACCATTTCACAAGCTGTCTGACTCTTCCCACATTTCCTGATTCACCCTGGTCCAAACCAGCATCATCTTTAGTGAACTTGTTAACTTTTTCAATTTTTCCCCTATACTTCCGTTTTCTATTACAACTCCTGTGGTTTATGTTCAAGGCAAGTATCAGGGTGATCCTTGCAAGCAAAACTGAAACCATGTTGCACCTCAGCTAGGATGTCCCAGCCTTTCCCCTGCTTTCTCAAAATGAAAGACAAGATCTTGAAGCAACAGTGTTCAGAGAAGCTCCCCAAGACATTCCTCCCAAGTAAGCTGACACTGTGGCCATTGGCCACTTAGTAGACATCTAATAATCTCGTGCCCAGGTTGTCACCACTCTTCCCAGCCTAGGTGATGTCTCACTGAGTTTACTTCTCAAATCTGGAGTATACAACTCTTAGTGGCTCTGTCATTCTCTGTTGCTGTAACAATAACTGACACTGGGTGACTAGAGCTTTTTTTTCTCCTACTTCTAGAGGATAAACAGAAGCCCAAGAGCATGCTGAAAGCACCTGCGAGCTTCTTACCAGGGTCTCATGCTGCTTGCTCCTCACAACATGAAATAAGGGTAAAATGGCCATGTGCTTTGTGAAAGGGGCAAAATGTAAAGAGAGGGGCTGATGTTATGAAGACTCGCCTTGAAGCAACTTGCCTATTTCTAGGAGGGCTGGAAACCATTCCTATGACAACGGTTATTACTCCTTCTCAATGAGCTCATCACCTCCCAGGGTCCACCTTGCCATACTGTTATCTCAGGGACCAAGTTTCACTGAGAAATCTGGAGAGGGCAAACCCCATCTCTGTGCTGTGAGCTTAGAAACAAAATCTCAATGGATGATAGAATGCTTTTTCCTGATGCAAATTGTTTGGGGAAGGCAAGATAGCATTTCCCGTGAAGCTGACCCACTTCATTTAGCCGAACTGTCCTTTGAGACACTCAAATTTAACAATAGGAAATTTCATAGACGTGCCTGACCCAGAAACCTCTTGTCCAAGCAAAATGACTGACAATCAATTTTTTTTTGTCTCCAAAACTTCTCACCTATCAGGAGACTATGAAAAATACAGATGAGTTATAACTATGGGAAATATTTAGCGGCAGACATCTCTTTGTGGGGAAGAAGAATATGGCTCATTTTTTTTTCTGTAAGGGTAAAGAGGAGACCTGCTTTCTACAGTCTTCCTTAGGGACTTCACTCAGACTCACACAACACAATGAAGAGTCACACACAACATAATAGGACCTTTAAAAAGCAGGATCATTTGCATTTAATCATAAAAGCTATTTCATGTCGTCTTTGTTACAGTTTCAGTCTGAAACATCCCCCAAAGGCTCATGTGCTGACAGATATTTGATTCTGAGGGTTCATCTCAAAGTTAGCTATCAGTGGATTCGTACCTCAATTAGGAAGTAGGGCCTAGTTAAGGGAAGCACGTCACTGAAGGCATGACTTTGAACGGTATAACTTCTCCTGATAGCTTTCTTCTTGCTCTCTCTGCTCCTGGCTACTGTGGGGGGGAAAGCTCTGCCATGCCCTTCCACGCTGAGGAAGCCCTTCCTGGCTAGAAGCAACAGAGCCAGCAAACATGATCTGAAATCTCTAAAACCAGGAGCCAAACCAGTCTTTCCTTCTTTAATTTGTTGGTATTGCATATTTTGTCACAGCTACAAAAAAGATTGTATAGTCTTCTTTGTCTTCGTGAACATGCCTGTTCATTTCCTTTAATTGCATCACCATGATGCCTGCCTTTTATTGTTGATGTTGTTATTGTTGCTATGTTTCTTTATTCCTAGTTAACATGAAATTCCATGTCACTTGCAGTTTGGTTTTGGTTTGGTTTGGTTTGTTTGTTTGTTTGTTTATTTGTTTGTTTTCAGTGAACCATAAGTTCTATTGGTATTATTTTACAGGAATATGGATGAGAGGTTACTTATAAAAGCAGAAATAACTCAAAGACAGCCATAGAGAGAATCTCTTATGTACTGTGTGGAAGCAGCAGCAGCAGCATCAATAAAAAGCTGATGTCCAATGAGCATCCCAGTTCTTGAAATAAGGACTCTGAGATTTATGACTAGGAGATAAACTTGGGCTTGATACCTAAGTAGCTCATAACTTAATTAACCATTTATTCTATTCTATGAGTGCCTCACAGCTGGTTTCCTTTGGATTGAATCTCTTTCCATGCCCGACTCTATCCCAGAGTTCCTCTCTCCCTACTGGAACTCCCACCTCTTATTTCCTGCCTCAGATAACAGGCCAATCAGCTTCTTATTGACAGGTGATGCCTTTATACAGTATACAAGAGATTCTCTCTACAGCTCAGGCATAGTTAGAAGGTGGGACATGATGGCAGAGAGAGATAGAAACTCTGGGAAAGAGTCAGGCATGGGAAGGTTTCACTCCAGACCCAGAGGAAATAGACATAGAAAACTGAAGAAAGGTAAACAGCCACATGGCAGACATAGACCAGAATAAATGGGTTATATACATTATGCACTAGTCACAGGATGAGTCAAAGCTTACGGCTTAGGCATTTATTCATCAATAATTAAATCTCAGAGTTCTTATTCTGGGAACAAAGAAGCTGAGTAGAATAGTTTGTGGCTACAAATGGCACTGGAATTATGTGCTCTTAAAATCCAAGCTTTGTGCCTGAAAAAAAATCCTGGGTGAAAGGTGAGGAACAAACTTCCCAGAGCAGTTTCCTAGCTGGGCAGAAAGTGGTTCCTTTTAAGAGATAGCAAACTGGAGCCACAGACAACACCAGCAGGTTAAAAACAAAACAAAACAAGAAAAACAAACAAACAAACAAACAAGAAGCAAAGGCAAGACTTCCCAGACTTGGAGCGGATAGGTCCAGCTCCCAGCTGGTACCTGCAGGTATGAGGCTCAACTCGAACTGAAGGGCAAACAACAGCTCTGAAGTGCAGCCTGCTAAACCCATGCAAGGAGGTGGAGCTAGCCACCACCACAGGCATATGCTGGACTGTAGAGCCTGCAACTGAACAGAAGGCAAAAGGAAGATTTCTCAGAGCCGTGGAAGACTGCAAAGCCCAAAATTCTGAACTGGTAGTTTATAAGTTTGAAAACAAAAGGAGAAACAAATACTTAGTTTTCAAGTAATAAAATCCTTAAAGAGAGAATTAAATAAAATTAAAAAGAATTCCCCAGAGGAAAGAGTTTTATGAAAATTAAAATACAGAAAAAGATATTAAGTTTAGAGAACAATAGAGAGAAATAAATAAATCCACAGAGAGGATAAGTTCTGAAGAAAGGAGAGAAGATAAAAAAGAGAAATGGGTATGTGTATATGTATATATATATATACATATATGTATATATATATGCATAAATGCTGAAAAAAGAAAGTAACTGTACATAGACATTCATAGAAAGACTGAAACACTGAATTTAAATATAAGAAATAAAAATTAACGTCTGAAAAAAGGAGAGAAAAGAAAATTAAAATAAAGTCTCCATAGAAAAAAACAGAGATGGAAAAATAAAGTTTCCAAATGAAGGAAAAAAATAAAGTGAAGTCTCCACAGAAAGGAGAGAATTAGAGAAATTAATATTTTTTCCATACAAAAAGATGGAAAACAATATAGAAGGAGGCATTTGGACCCCCATGTGGTTTTGTTTTGATTGTCAACAAAAAATTAATTATATGTTCAGTAATGATTGCAATTTTATATATCCTCTTTAAGGAAAATCAGAATAAAACAGACTTAGAGAAAGAGAAGACTAAAAAATTAAATGCTAGATTGGAAACCATATAACAGAGCTTAGAGGTTTCTTTAAATCAGAATGGAGAGTCTTCAACAGAATTCAGTCTGGAACTTATAGCAATAGAAAAGTTGGTTCCAGATGAGAAAAATCCACAAATCCCTGAGGAATTAGAGTCCTCATAGTACAACCCATAGAGATGCACTATTCTGAGTTAAGAATCCAGAACCTGCTTAATGATGCTTTCTTAGAGGAATGCCATACAATAGCTTATTTGTTTCATTTTATAGAGTTTGGATAATTAAGATATACACATATGTTAATATATCATACAACTAATACCTACTCAACTGCTTTACGTTCTTAAAAGGCTGATTTTTTGAGATTGTACACTTATTAAAGGTGACGCTATCTTGTAAATGCCTTTACAAATTCAAGCTGATGGTGCTTTGACATGTGTATCCATAAGAATATAACATTTTAAAGACATTATGGCATAGGAAATGTTATAGACATATCTTACAAGGTCTAGGAATTACATAGAGATCTAACAGGACTTTAAAGGAAATGCTTATAGAACAGAAGGGGGATGTGGAATCACCCATTAGTTTAAATAAGGCTTTATTGACCTTAAAATTTTTAAATGCCAATGAGATAGATAACATAACTGCTAAAATACATTGGATTTTAGAAAGGACTGATGATTTAGATTAGCCTTTATAAATGATACCTCAGAATGGAAGGCAAGAACATGTTCCACTGGGGAAGAGAAAATGCTTATTTCAACAGGAGAAAAGAAACTCTGGATTCCATCCAAATTGATAAAAATCATATCTGACCAGTGGAGATCCTTGAAGATCCTGATTGCAGATATGAAAGAAATCAAGAAGACCAATAAAACAGGTAATTTGCATTGCTGATCCCTCTACATGGGAAGAACTCTGAGACGGGCTGAGACATGAAAAGGTCTCCCACCTTTTCTGTATCCATTCCTCTGTTGAGGGATATCTGGGTTGTTTATACAGAAAATGTGGTACATCTACACAATGGAGTACTACTCAGCTATTAAAAACAATGAATTTATGAAATTCTTTGGGAAATGGATGGATCTGGAGAATATCATCCTGAGTGAGGTAACCTAATCACCAAAGAACACACATGATATGCGTTCTCTGATAAGTGGATATTAGCCTAGAAGATCAGAATATACAAAGTACAATTCATAAACTACAAGAGACTCAAGAAGAAGGAAGACCAAAGTGTGAATATTTCGTTGCTTCTTAGAAGGGGGAACAAAATACCCATGAAAGGGATCTTCAGAGACAAACTATGGAGCAGACTGAAGGAAGGACAATCCAGAGACTGCTCCACCTGGGAATCCTTCCCATATTCAGTCATCAAATCCAGACACTATTGTGGATATCAGCAAGTGCTGGCTGATAGGAGCCTGATATAGCTGTCTCCTGAGAGACTCTGACAGTATCCGACTAATACAGAAGTAGAGCCAGCCATTGGACTGAGTACAGGGTCCCCAATGAAGGAACTAGAGAAAGGACCCAAGGAGCTGAAGGGTTTACAGCCCCTTAGCACAAACAACAATATGAACTAACTAGTACCCTCAGAGCTCCCAGGGACTAAACCACCAACCAAAGAGTACACATGGTGGGATTCATGGCTCCAGCAGCATGTGCATAGCAGAGGATGGACAAGTCAGTCATGAATGGGAAGAGAGGCTCTTGGCCCTGTGAAGGTTCTATGCCCCAGTGTAGGGGAATGCCAGGGCCAGGAAGTGAGAGAGGGTGGGGTGGTGAGCAGGGGGAGAAGGGAGGGAACAGGGGATTGTATTAGGGTTTTGTTTTTTTATTTTTATTTTTATTTTTTCTTTTGGAGGGGAACCTGGGAAAGGAGATTTTGTAAAATAAAGAAAACATCTAAGAAAAAAAGAAGAAAAAGAAAAGAAAAGGTCTCCCACCAAGACTTCAACTAGCATAACCATTAAATTTCGTTGGCTACAGAATCCTCAGGCCTTACCATGCCATCCTTTCAAATGTCATAGATAGAAATTTTGTATTATAGTTTGTTTATACAGTCCAAACTAAGTTGTAAAAGAAAGACAGATGCCTTACCTGCTCAAAGAGAGAGCAAAGAATTACCCCCAGCTAGATTGTGCTCACTGCTCATTCCATACATGTGTTAATGCGGAAACGTATATTATCTGTATATGTTTATATGTTTACAGACACCAATGAAGCTAACAAGGCCCTAACAAGATTTACCCTTTAGGATATTAGAAGAATGCTGAGATACTGAGAAATATTTATTCCAATACCTGTTTCATTCAACCTCACACTACCTCATTAGCTTCAAAACTTGCTTCCAGGACATGTTCAAAGCTGCTGACCCCTTGATGCCCACGTTGGGCTAGCCTCTCACACTGTTCCAGTCAGGAATCCAGTTGATTCCCGCATACCAAGACTGGATGGCAAATGTTACAGCTAGCTTTCTTAAGACTGGCCAAATCCTAATTTTATTTAGGCCCTGAAAAGAAATGATGACCCCAAAACAGCAGGAAGTAATTTTAAGAGACTAATGCCCCATTTCCCAAAATAAGGGTGGGTGGTTTTGTGTTGTGCAGTAAGTTGTTAAAGGTTTTGGTCAAGGAGGAAAGAAATTAAGGGAAGTTAGGTTTGGGAATTTTTTTTCTCTTTCTTTTTCTTTCTTTTCTATCTAATGTTAGGGGGAAAGGGAGAAGGGATAAAAAGAGTGGGGATATAGGAATGATAGGTAAAGGGGTAGATTATTAAATCTACTTTTAAACCAAAGAACATTAACAACCCAAATCTTTTACATTTGGTGTGGACTTTGTATATAGATACAAATTTAATGTTGTATTTTGTTACAACATACTATGTATATATACAACTATGTATATATGTTTCAACTCTTGTTTAAGATATTGTACCTACTCCTTTAAAAAGCAATGTTAAATTCTAGTCTTTTTGAAAGCTACTTTAAAAACTGCTTAGGATAAATAAGAAATGCAAGTTATAGTTAGTCAGCTTATGGTCATGTTAGATACTATTTTAGTTAATTACAAAAACAAGCTTCATTTACCTTCCTTGGATGTTTACAAGGTTAAGCAGATAGATAATAGATAATTAGAGACAAGCAATTCAGATATAGTATAGATAGATAGACAGTCTTCAAAAACCTCAGAGATCTACAGAATATGGCATTTAAAGATGTTTTATTAATTAAAGGCCTTTTTGACAGAGACATGTCTGCTCCCGGCAGCACTCCAACTTTACTTCAAAGAAGATGATGAGCATCAAAGATGGATGCTCCATCAATGCAAAGAAATTTGGGGTGATGGTCCAGGTAATCTGCAACTCTGTCATTTCTATAGTTTTAGAAGCTACTTTCTCTGAACTTCCTGCCCACTCAGGTAATATTTATTCCTTCTAAGGGTTTGAAGATTAGATAGTTATAGTCTTATAATTTAGTCTTATAATTTACAGTCTTAAATTGTTTAGGATTTTAGAAAATTTCTTAAGGTCAGAGAAGGTAGGCTCATGTTTATAAATGAAAGTTTTGATAGAAAATGATTTGATTATTGCCAAGATAGGATAAATAGTAGAGAACTTTCTCCAAGGTTGTCAAATGCATATGGACTAGACATTGTAGATGTAATATTTATCTGGTAGTTTTCATAATTGTTCTTATTGTATAAAGTTTATTGATGTTAAACAAAGAACCATTCTTTAGACTAAAAAGGGGAAATGTAAAAAGAATCGCTTATATATTATGTGAAGCATCATCTGCAAAGAAAAATCTTATGGCCAATGAGCCAAGGCAGGATTATAAGGTGAGACATCTGTCAGAGGCAGAAAGGAATTCTGGGAAAGAGTCAGGTGTAGGAAGATTTTGAAGAACATTAATGACAAAAGCTGGGAATCTGGAGCACACTGCACAGCCTGCAATAGCTCAGGAGGTTGGAGAGTGGACGTCCCAGGTGACTCAGTTCATCTCTGCTTTGTCCAGGAAGCTGGTCTGGACTTAGGCTCTTCTTTATAGCTTGGCTTGTCTGAAATTCTTCTTTCCTTACTCTTGGGAGGAAAAACCTAGGGAACTTAATAAGTTTCAGGAATTTCCTGAAGTCATTTTGAGTTATTCTGGCTACAGAGCTTCCCTACTGGGTGGAATATTTCAATCTTCGAGGAAAGGGATATACTTTCTCCCTAGAACTGGGGTCGTAAGAACACAACAATACCCTATTGTACTCTACTTTTGTTAGACTGAGTCTGGCCTGGAATTTGACATGTAGAACTCCAACTCATCACCATTTACATGCCTCTGCCTCCTGAGTGCTGAGATTAAAGGCCTGAGCCACTATACCCAGCTATACCTGACTTTCTATGTGGATCCTAGAGATCAAACTCAGGTCTTTACACTTTGCATGCACTTCTCAGACTGAAGACCTCCCAGCCTAAATTCTTTGCTCTTTAACCAGGAAATATTTTATTCTTTAGAGATGGTAGATAAACAAAGCCAAGCCTTGATTCAGAAATCAAATATAACAATCAGAAGGTTTATTTGATGGCATCATCAAGGGGCTGAGGTAGAAAGCTATTGACTGTAGCACTATTTACATAGGATTTAGACAACCCATGTCTCCAACAATTAAGAAGATTTGCATAAACCGTTATTCTTTCCAAATGACAGAATAATATAATACCATTAAATGTTATCTAAAGGGCTATTTACTGACATGACAAATTATTAAGGTTGTATTATTAATTGAAAACAATAGGATTCAACAAAATTGAGCCTACCAATAAAAACTCTTGAGAGGAGTAATCTACATATTGTGGCTTTTTGAAAGGATGATTCATTGAGATATTAATGTGTATTTTGTTTTTACTGTTCTAAACTAATCAAGAAAAATGAGAGCAATTTTTCATTGTGTTCCTTCTATCCCTATCCCTCTTTACCCATATACCAACTTTTGCATTCTTTATGCTCTAGAAAGTTTGTGCCCTTCTTTCTCACAGGACAGTTCTTAAATGAAAAAAGACCCCACATAATGATACATGCCTTTATTCCCAGCAACTTGGAGGCAGAGGCAGGAAGATTTCTGTGAGCCAGAATTTGGCCTGGTCTATATAGCAAATTCCAAGCTGTGACATATAGTAAGACTCTGTCTCGGGAAAAATTAAAAAGTAATTATGACAGTCAGCTGAGCAGATTTCTGTGGCTTTAAAAGTTAGAGTGATCCAAACAGCAGAAACAGGAATCTTCCCAAAGAAGCCAGGAAAGGAGAAGAAACCTACCTGCCTCTCCAGCCCCTGAGAGACATTTAGTCCCAGGATTGGGATATGAAGGACCTAAGGCCAATAGCTATTTAGAAAGTCTGGGACTGAAGACAGAAAAAACACATTGGCTAACCTGAGGTCTAACATGAGTTGGAACATATTGAATGAACACAGAGTATGTTTGTATAGCTATTACCATTATTACTGTTGTTGTTACCATTATTATATTGGTATATATTATATCATATTAGTATGTCAAATTCTACATAGTTATAATATATAACATTAATATATGTGTGTGTGCATGTGTGTGTTTTGTGTGTGTGTATGTGGGTGGGTGGGTACCCAGGCTTCTAATAATCATCATTCTACTCTCCCCAATGAGTTCTGTTTTGGAGTCTATATATAGTTGATATGATGTGACACTTGTCTTTCTGTGCATGGATTATTTAGTATAATGTCCTGAAGGGTCAAATATGTAGTCATAAATGACAGGATCTCCTTCTTTTGTAAGGTTGGATAGTATTTCATTGTGTATATTTGCCATGATTTCTTTATCTGTTCCTCTATTTATGGACACTTATACATTTTCTCTAATATGGAAAATGATACAGTGAATATGAGAGTCCAGATACCTCCGGGATATAGTAATATCCTTTCATATAGAAGATATATATATATATATATATATATATATATATATATATATATATCCTTTACCTGGGTCTCATGGTATCCTTCTATGATTGTCCTATTAGAATTACAAAGTTTGTGATACAGGGGTATCACAGGAGGGGTAGGAACTGCTCTTCTCTGCAGGGTAACATTTATACCTGCCAAAACACAGTTAAGAAGGCATGCTCAGCTTTTCTGTGGAAACGTCAATGATACTGGTGACTGCATCGATACTGATGGTATTCTGAATAGGCAGGTGCTCTTCTAAATACCTTCCACATTTTTCTCTAATTTGGGATTTTCAAGAGTAGCAGACTTTCATGTCTTAAATTGACAATGCAAGAAACAGATATACAAAATAATAAATAAATAAATAAATAAATAAATAAATAAATAAATATAAAATGGTAGCTAGAACTACTGGAATTTGCACCCAGGCAGTCTGGTTTATTTTGGTGGTGGTGGTGGTGGCAGTGGTAACTGCCATGAACTGCCTAGAGTTTTGTTCTTTAGTTCTCCTGTGGTATCAAAGTCTCAGAAAGAACAAGGACAGGAAGTAGGATGGCTCAGAGCCTTTGTTACATGCTTGGATACCTGTCACATCAGAATGTCATCAGTTGAACTTCCTTCCCCTCAACCCTCTAGACTCCCTTGTCCTCTTCCAGAGAGCAGACCCTTTGCATCAGGCAGAACTGAAGTGCTAGAGGCAGCTTGACTCTTACAGGTGTCGGGACAGTCATCCCTTAGCAAAAGCTGTTATCGTAGACTTTGACAAACAGTCTCTCCTCTGTCCCATCCTGTACTGCTCATGTACTCTGCCCATGTACAAAGGAAAGTGACTCTAATTTGGGGAAAACTGAAGCAATGTAACTTAATGAGAACTGGAAAATGGACAGATGATAGGAGGTGATGAACGGACAGGGCAGCAGAAACTAGAGAGGGATAAACTTTACCAAGGGGAGAGGGAACCTGGGAGATTATCCAGGAGAGGAGAGCCATGGCCTTAGGCCCAGCAAGGAAGAGTACTCCCCTCACCTGCACAGAGTGGGGACACTCATACTGCCCAGCCCTTTGTCCAGCTTTGCACACACCCACAAGGAGAGTGAGAATGATGCAGACAGTGTTCTAGTGAGAGGAACACACCTGACCCTTGTCACCTCTTCCATTCCCAGAAAAAAGACAACAAAGGAAAACTATTCCATAGGCCTTTCTAACACCAAATCCAATGTCTGTAGTTCATAGCTCTGTCGATGCCAATGCTCACATTTCTTAATCAAATCCTTACAACCTCCAAAAGATCTTGGCTATTCTGTCTTGCCAATGATGGTTGCACTCTGTGTCACAGTGAGTGCCAGGGAAGGGCAGGTGCTCCAACTATAATCAATATCACCTATATTTCCTAAGCACTGAGAACAAAATTTTCATGTGGCACATCTTTGAGATAAGCTTTCTTCTCCTTCTGACAACATGAGACTAGAGAGTGGATTCAAGGCTTTCACTAATTGCATGTATCTACAGGCTGCCTACCCAAGATTCCCATGGACCCCTTCCCATTATGAATTTCTTATATAACTTTCGTGAGATCAGAAAAGAATAAAGTATATTAAAGGGGGATCAAATTTACCATTGTTCCTCTAAGTACTTAGACTAATTTGTTTCATTTTGTTTTGTTTTGTTTTTATTGTCTATAAAACATCCAAAGAAGAACCTAGCACATACATATTATGAGAAGTGTGAAGTTGGATGTAAGCAAGAGGGTCTTCAGATCTCAGTGGATTTACAAGGTAAGTTCTTTAGCAATTCTTAAGCAAGAAGAATGCTAGGCATGAAGGTCACAACAGCTGGCTTCTCTATGGGCAGAAAAAAGATCAACTGACCAACTGGTTTTTGGTGCTATGGGAAGATCATTCTGCTCCACACCACTGATCGATGAACAATTTTCTCGCTTCCTTTTCTCCCATGCATGTTCCAACATGGTCAGACCCTAATTAACTTCTGAGATCAAACATGATTGGAGTCATATGGCTGTAGACTTCACTGCCCTTTCTAATGGTATATAGCATTTATTTGGAATTCTCTATGCAGGTTTAAAAGACACACTGGCCCAATATACATAAGATCTCCTGGTTTGAAGTAGAAGGAAAAAAAAACAAAACAAAACAAAACAAAACAAAAAACAAAGGTGAAGCCACTGTCTCTGTAAGCTCCCAAACATGATGTAAAACACTTTAGGCTGATCAGTTCAGAGCAGTTTGAACTCTCTTCTGTTTCTGCTTGTGTTCCAACTTTAAAAGAAGCCTGCATGGGTAGCTCCACCAGGGCCTGTGAGCCCCATGCTGTGTGTGAGGCAGCAGCCTCTTGTGTATATGTGTGCGCTCGTGCAGGCGTGCTCACTTCCATTTCTCTGTGTGATGAATAATGATTATCAAGCCTGGCAAAGGAGGTGTAATAACAGGGTAGAAGACACAGATAATAGGGCCTTTCTGGCATGAGCAGCAAGTTCATCGGAATCCGCTGGAATCCGTTTGTGGGAAGAGCGATGGATAGGAATGTAGAAGGTAGACACTAACCTTTAGTTTTCAGATACATTTGCTGCACGTGGTGATTAAAGCTATTTTTAAACCCCCCTTAGTGTCTGCACTCCCTTTCCCAAGCATTCTTCTGTCAAAACTCTGTAAAATGGCAATGTATTTGTTGGGAACAATTGACTCACGTCTAAAAACATGGAGTCTGATTCCACAGCAACAGTAGATTGTCTGTCTAAAGGAAAATTCAACTGGAGTAGCAGAAGGTTTGCAAAGGCCCTCACAGCTCCTGATAGCTGTCCTTTAGTGATCTATGGACATCTGCTTTCTACTTATGAAGTGCCAAGATGTCTGAGGGTGGGGAACCCAGCTCTCAGATTCACAGGAGCAGCATCGGAGTTTCCGTGCAATTCAGTACATACACAATGAATTATGTCTTTTGTCATGGCAGTGGGGCAAGCTACAAAGAGTTAGTGTGTGTCCTCCAGGGTGTTTGAAAAGCCATGAAAGGTATCACCAG
>JADRCD010193363.1:0-25693 GCA_019843815.1 Montemys delectorum
GTGTGTGTGTGTGTGTGTGTGTGTGTGTGTGTGTGTGTGTAGGGGGCTGTTGCTCACAAACCAGACACGGGTATCAGATCTCCTAGAGCTGAAGTTACAAGTGGTTGTGAGCTACTTGATATGGGTGTTGGGAGCCAAATTCCAATCCTTTGAAAGAGATGTAAGGATATTTACTTAACCTTCCAGGCATCTCTTACAGCCTTTCTTCGGTTCTACCATGTACTTCTGCCAGCTTTCTCTTTGCTCTTCTCAGGGCACTGGTTTTCTTTCTAGGTAGTACTTATTTAAGCCCATGATTATGTATCAAGCCATGTTGTGTTTGGATCATCTGTACTCCCACTAGAGAAGCATGGTCATATTGATTGTGACTGGCTATTGCAGAGCTTACTATAGTATCCTAGCACTTAATAAACTCAGATCACTTTGAATGGGTTGAGACACTTCCTGCTGGGGATGGGGCTCTTGGTTAGGCTGTTTCCCTCCCTGATCTGTACTGGTTTCCTTTTTCCTCAGAGAGTATACTGATCAGACTCCAGCAGTATATCATTCTACCACTTGATAAAGAGTTAATTTATTTTACATTGTTATATTGTATTAGATAATCTTTTAGAGTGCACTTGTAAGATACTTGCTTATCTCTAAGACCTCCTCTACTTTTTGTGTTCCTAAAAAGAAAGCAGCTGCTGAAGTAACCGGTGCAGGGAAATTTTCTTTCTTTTTGGGGGGAGGGAGGGAATGTTGGTTTTTGTTTTTGTTTTTGTTTTTTCTGAGACAGGGTTTCTCTGTGCAGCCCTGGCTGTCCTGGAACTCACTCTGTAGACCAGGCTGGCCTCGGGGAAATTTTCTTAGTGCTAGCTGGATCATGGTAGCAGCACTCTAGCTAGGTTTGGGTCTTCTCACATTAATGATTTCAAGTTGTCTTTCTTTTTTTTAAGTAGAAAACATTTCAAATGGAAATTATGATGAATCTTTGGTGTTATTCTCATTTTAGTACAGATAACAATTTATGAGTCCAGTATCTATAACATTTCTTTGTAAGATCTTTCCTTCCCTCATCCTTCCCCTTCTCACCCTCCCACATGGTCTCATATAGCCCAGGCTGGTCCTAAACTCTCCTTGTACTTTGAACTCTTGTTCTTCATGCCTTCCCTGAAATCAAAGGCCTGGGTTGCCACACTTGGCTTCATAAGTCATATCAGATTCTAAGGTTTTTGTAGTTTCTTAGATCTTTTTCTCCTCCTCCTCCTCCTCCTCCTCCTCCTCCTCCTCCTCCTCCTCCTCTTCCTCCTTTCTTCCTCCTCCTCTTCCTCCTCTTCATTTTCCTCCTCTTCCTTCTCTTTCTTCCTCTTATTCTTCCTCCTTCTACCTCCTCTTCCCTTTCCCCCTCCCCCTACCCCCTTTCTGAGTGCTTGCCTAGATTTCTTAATTCACTAGGTGTCCCCAGATGATGGTGTTTAAATTTTATTTTTTTGTGATTTATTAGCTGCTATAGCTAAGAAAAACTTCCATTCATGTACTGTTTGTTTATCTACTGTTACTGTTTGTAAGACAGAATAAACAGTAACAGAAAAAAATGTAATAAATTATTCCAGTGCTTTTTTTTTAAAGACAGATAGACAAATTATGTATATTTGATTTACTTTTACCAATTCCATTTCATCTTTTATCATCAAATTATTTGGAGTTTAAAAAAAATTGGCACACTTTTTTCCCATTAATTTAATTATTCATTTAACATCCTGATTGCTGCCCTCACTCCTAGTCCCCCCTCACACAGTCCCTCCCCTATCTCCTTCTCTGAGAGGGTATTTCATCCCACTCTCCCATATCCCCCCCATCCTGGCACATCAAATGTCTTCAGGGTTACGTACATCCTCTCCCCTTGAGGCCAGATGAGGCAATCCTGTTAGGGGAATGGATTCCACAGACAGGCAACAGCTTTAGGGACAACCCTGCTTCAGTTTTTGGACCCACATGAAGTATTTTGAAGTATTTTTTAACAATACATTAAATAGATCATAAGTGTATATAAGTTAATTTTCAAATTGAATCTTACCAATATTTAGGATTTTCTTCCAACTTCTGTGCCCATGCACAAGGGTGACTCTGTCCTGACTTTTAACAAGGTAAACTATTTTTGTCTGCTTAATTTAAAAGTCATGTTATTTTTGGGTTTGTAAGGTTTATATATTTTTGTTCACTTTGACAAGTACACAAACTTAAATATATGATTCTAAAGCCAGCCCTTTTCCTATAAATGTATAAATATGCTTTCTTTTTACAAAATTGACATTTTTCATTTTTCTACATGATTTTCTTTAAATTTAAACTCTGAAACACTGTATTCACAGTTGCTAATTTCCCCTGCAGTGTCAGTGTTCTCACACATTTGTAACTCATTTGTTACATTTCTGCTTACTTGCTACATGATTTCTATTCTGTAGTCACTGCATGCTTATTAATAATAACTACTTGAACTCTTACATTTAATGAGGTGGATTTTTGTTGTTGTTGTTGCTGTTTGTTTTTTCTTCTTGTATTTGTGAGTTTTGTTGAGTCCCTGGCTGCTCTGGGAGTCTCTTGAGACCCTCACAGCATTGAACTTCAGATTGATCTTCTTGTACTACCTCTTCACATCTCTGTTTGGAGAACTGAAGTGGTACCCTTAGCTCATTGCCACTCTTTGCCACCTGCCACCTTTGAACACAGTCTATTCCCCATCTTTGTGCTTCACTTGTAGAGCAGTGGTTAGAGTATGATATGGTATATTTGAAAATTCACAGGTCAAGGTCCATTCCTGTATTCTTAGCTCCTCACTCAGTCTCATCCCAATAAGTAGTGTTGTGTTCTACTTTAGATAGAACAAAAGCCAACAACAAAAATAAAATACAAAACAAAACAAAATAAACAAAAAAACAAACCAAAAAAACCCCTCAAACAACAAAACCCCCCAAATCTTAGCGCTCCAGGGAAACTGGAAATGGTTTAAAGAACAGAGCTGCTCCCAGAAAGAGCAGGAGTACTTGATTTTTCCTAATGGAGGACTAGGAGCCATGTAGAACAGTTCAGGGTGCTATAACAGTAATTTTCTAGGCATATATGAGGATCTAGCATTTCTAAAACTCATGGAAATATTCTTTTGTGATGTTAGATAACAAAGAATATTGTTCTCAGATTAGGAGATGTTCAGTTTTTGTATTTTGGTATACTCTCTGGACAGTAAAGAATGTTTTGTATCAGCTCTGTTGGTTTTTATGCATTCTCACTGGCAACTGTTCAGGTCCACTTGGTCCTTCCTTCCCTAGAGTAGTAGTTGTAGTCTGTAGGGTCATCTTAGTCCTTTGTAAATAGATCTTGGTTTCAGTTCTACAGTATTGTTGATTGATTGCTCTTAGATCCAGATCTACTCTATCTAGGTCTCAGTCTTGATCTTCAAACATGTAAACCCTGGGTACCTCAATTTAGGCATGTCTGAGATCACATTTGTAACTGTACTTTCAGAGTTGTTTTGTTATGTTTTGTTTTGATTTTTCAAGACAGAGTTTCTCTGTATAGTCCTGGCTGTCCTGGAACTCACTCTGTAGACCAGGCTGCCCTGGAACTCAAAGTTATATCTGCCTGCCTCTGCTTCCCCAGATTAAAGGCGTGCACCACTACTGCCCTGCCCAGAGCTCCCTCCTTTTCATGTTAACTTTCCTTTAGATGATCATTCTGCTTTAAATTTGCCTTCCATTTATGGTCTTCAGAATGAATTCTGATTGCAGTGTTTTGAGTTTAAAGTTCTCAGCAGCACATCACAACACATGTCATGTACTACTCAGACCTAGGAAAATGAGCTTTCTTGTTAGTTTAGCTCTCTAGTCTTTCTCCCATTTGATTTGCAATTGGTGTAAAGGATGATGAAACTGCCTAGAATTAGGATCTAGAGTTGGCAGGAAGCCCTTCAGATTTGGTGATCTGAGTAGTGTATTTGCCAGCTGGAGCTTAGAACAAAGAAACCAAACAAACTCCTGGCAGATTCTGAAATACAGCTTCTTGCTTCTTTAGAAATTATGATTCTAGTCAGTTGGTGCAGACTTAGAATTGTGTGCAAAACTAATACAGCAACCATGAATTACAATCACTTTTGATGCTAATTATTGAATTTGTAACCTATTCTGTAGTACACTTTATTAAATAGACCTTTGGAACTGGGAAGACCTTTTTCCTTGAGATAATTTAGTCTTAATTTCCTGATCTTACAGGTGAGGAAAACTAAAAATTTAACAGCTTGGATGCTGGTCTTATTTCTAGGCTAGCTCATTTTCTGTGTATCTTGTATAGTTAACAGTACTAGAAGCAGAATTATCATGCTTAGCGGATTAATGTCCTGTTTTCTAGTTTCCTACAAGCCTGACAGTTTTAGACGGGACTGATGATGGTTTAACAGAGGCACTTATGTGGATTTTACAATGACTCATTTTTAAAGAGATTTATAAGTTTATAGCATGAAAATTAAGTTTGCACTTAAATTTATTTGCACAGCAGTAGACGAACATTATAAAACAGTACAAAAAGACTAACAGTCAGAGTAAACCTTCCCAACCCAGCTTCTGCTTCTCTTCAGAATCCTGTATTGTAGGTATTCTTCCAGAGAATGTCCGCCCTATTCTAAAGGGTCCAGTTCATACTCAATCATTTTCATAATTTAATAAACAAAACCTTTAAAACAAAAAGTCCAACTAGAAGCAAATATTTGGAACTTTCAGTAATAGTGGAATGTGAATGTAGTATAAAATATGTTGCCAGTTTATTATGAGTAGAAAAAGAACAAAAAGATAAAACACCTGATGCGAAATACCACCCGTAGTCCCTTTATTTCAAGATGATCAACATGAACCTTTTTCATATCCTTTCAACTTCCTCACTTTGGCTTAAATAAAATTACATTTTTGACAATACTCAAGCTGTTCTATAATCTGCTTTCCTTTGCCCAACAAGTAAACTTATGTGATCATCACAACCGTGTGGAGAACCACAGACTTTTCATAAGAGAGTAACCAAGGAAAGTACCAGTGATCAGATCACTTATAGTTTGGACTGATGGGGAAGGGATTAAGAACTCAGTGAAATACTGCTACTAGTTAACAAAGTGGATCCAGAAAAAAAAAAACAGTTTAGAGCTATGCAAGCAGTTCTCATTGTTAATGTCAGCTGGGACTGCACAGACTGGCAGTTGTTGCAGAAGCTTTATTATGTGTGTTTTAGTGAACTATGGATGGTTAGTGCATCTGCTCATTACTGTCAGTGTTTCACAGGAATGGAGGAGGCTCTGTGCAGTTTCATCTGTGTGTGTCTGTCTGTGTCTTTAAAAATCTGGTTAGTTTTTGTTAAAACACAAAAGTTTTGTTTCCAGGCAAGTCTCATTAAAAGAAACTTTTGCTGCTCATCATTGGAAGGTTGAAACAAAAGCTGGTAAAGTTGGCAGTTCTTATCTATGGGAGTGAACACAGAGATCTTTTCTCTCTAGTCCCTTATTCATTTGGGAGGAAAGTCAATCTAGTTGCTTTGAATTTAGGGAAGCAGGCTTTCTGTATAGGAGTTCATTTTCTAAAGTGGCATTAATCTTCAATTAAAGTTACTGTGGGAAAAGAGATATAGGCCTCTGACACCTTGATGCGAATAGTCTTGTGATGCTACTGATAACTATGTAACAGAGACAGATCTCACTTGTGAAAGACATTTATAGTAATAGCTGAGGAAGAATGATGTAAATATGCCATGCCACTGTCACTCCACCATGCTGAAAATATTCTTTTTTTTTTAAAGAAAGAAATGCATATTAGGCATCCCAATTTATTAACAAGTAGTGTTAAGAGAGACTACATTACTTTAAACTACCAAGAGCCCTTAACCAAAATTCAAAGGAAATGTGTTTTTAAATTTTTTTGTGTTCAACTTTCATATTATCTTATTATCTCTATTAGAGACTAATGGTAGGAGATAAAATGCAGCTACCCTGTGTGTGGTCTGGCTTGGATCTACACTGAAACTTGTATTGATTGTTTATGGTTCTGGAGGGTTAGGGCCTTGAGATTTTTGTTTTAATATTTTTGTAGATGCAGGTTTATGCTATGTGTAACATAAAACCCTTTTTCTGTATGGCTAAGCATGAAGTTAGAGGAAGTGATTCTGACATACAACAGAAACTGCATAGAGTAGTGACTTTAATCTATCACATGGTCTAAATCTGTTTTTCTGGAACGTGTATTTACAAATACTGAGTTCAGAGGTATTTTACCTTTTCTTGCTGTGTGCAGCATGAAAAATGCTCTTAAATGTCCACTAAGATGTATTTTAAAACTGTTACAACTTTTGTTCTTGTCTGTCTGGTGTTAAGCATAAAGTTGCTGAATTTGCTCAACTCAATTCTGCTGTGTTAAGTGTAGAGTGGCTTCTGTCCAAATTAAGTTAAAACAAAGGGAGTTCCTGTGTGTGGTTTCCTATCTTTTAAAGCAAAAACAAGCAACCCTTTTGTAGTTATTAAGTCGTTTCCAAAATACTTTTAATATTAACAGTGCAAGTCTTCGTATTTTATTGTGCTGAGTTGTTTCCAGGATGCCTTCTTTTACTTTATTAAATACTTATTTTTTTCTTTTAAAGGTAAATGCTTTGTTTTCTTTTCCTTTATCAGAGCACAGCAATGGAGGAAACAGCTATATGGGAACAGCACACAGTGACGCTTCACAGGGTGAGTCTCTGCTGCAGTAAATAATCTGTGTTATAATTCAGGATACTGGCAGCTTTGAAAACAATAGAGGAAAGCCAGATGTCAGGAAGCCAAAAGAAAGGGGAATTTTTTTCTATATTCTTTTGTTTAAAATTAGATTTATAATAAATTCTTCATTAAGGTCAGAAGTAAGCATGATTACTTTTTCACATATCCTTTGGTTATTTCTTGTATATTAATTTTTAATCTCTAAAATTAAGTGATTTGTTGTTTAGAATTTTGAATGATTCAATAAAAGATTATATATTAAATTATAAACTGGTTATATATACATGTTTGTATGCTTGGGGTTTAATATTAAGCTATGTTTCTACTAAAATCTTGAAAGAGAGCTTAGGATAAGCTCAGTTGATAGCATGCTTTGTTGTAGCATGCAAGAAGCCTTCTTCCATCCCCAGAATCACATTAAACTCTCATCTGTGAAACTCTGGCAGTCAGATGTTTGAAATCATCCATAGCTACTTAGCAGGTTGGTATGTATGTTGCAGGGAGGGCATATTCTTAAAAGATAATTGCTTGTTTGAAGCATGTACAACCTAAGCATTGCAGACGGTCAGGAAAAGATTATTAGTAAACACAGTGGAAATCAGAGCTTTGGAATCAGATTGGTCTGGATTTTAATTCTGTTTGCTTTTCTGTTGCTTTAGAAGTGGGGAAGAAACCCAACCTGTGCTGTAAACCATTGTGTTTATGTATTTAAAATTAGGCTAGGAGCTGGAAATGAGGCTCAGTAGGAAATTGTGACTGTTCTTTAAGAAGACTCAAGTTTATTAGTTCATGGTTCCATGTTCGGTTGCTCACAACTGTCTGTAACTCTATCTCCGGAGGATCTGATAACCTTTTCTGACCTCTGCAGGTACCCTCACACACACATTAAAAAAAAAAAAAATCCTTAAAAAATTAGCTAGGTGTCCTGTAGCACAGCTCAGCCTTGTTTTATATAACAACTTGGAGAATGGCCAAGGCTATGCAGAAAAACTGTCTCAAAAAATAAAAATTAAATAAAATACTATAGGGCTGACAACACCAATTCATGCCTTTTCTGTTCAAGGATAGCTCCTTAAATTTACCCTTTTTCATTTTTTAGCAGAGTTGACTCTACTGATGGCTCTCCTGCTTAGAGAGTATTTAAATAAATGGCATATACCTTACACTGATTATTTCTGAGCAGTTGACAAGTGGAGGTGGGAAAATTATGTTCCTGGACACTTACTCCTGGTTATCTCATGAGGATTTGAATCTGCACATTGTGATAAAGTCAGTTAATTATTCAAATAAAGTGGTTTCAGGCAGGATATGGTTGACCTTTTCCTGTCTCACTAAATGAAGAAATCATTTCAATAATACCTCTCTTAACTTTTAATTTGTAAAGCTGAAATAGCTTCCTGTTGTTTTCATTGTGTTAATAGGTAGCATCTCTGCATCAGATCTCTGTGATACATAAAATAATTTTATACCTTATGTCTTTGATTGTTTGATGGTGATATAATGGGTTGGTAGCATTTTATATATTACATTTATTTTTCTTAATACTTTTATCATTTTTTATTGGTATAATTTATACAACAGTAAGTTCATACTCATCTAGTATATAGTTCTGAGTTTTGACATAGTTACATAACTAATATTCTACTTAAAATGCAGAATGACTCCATTACCTTAAAACTTTGTTCAAACCTCTTTGTGGTCAACTCTGTCCCCTTACTCTCTGCATTGAGCCACTGATCTGTCTTTTTTAAACTTTGACTTTTTCTGTGGTGTCTTATAAATGGACTTGTGTAATAAGTAGCTTTTTGAGACTGACTTCATATGCTTAGATTAATGCATTTTAGACTTCTCTATATCTCAATTGATATCTAATTCCTGCTTATTACTAAATTCCACTCCATTGTATGAGTGTATAATAGCTTACTCATCCTATATTTGATGGTACATTTAGGTTGTTTGCAGGTTTTGTTGATTATGAATAAATCTGTGTTAGTCTGTAGTTTCTGTGGGTAAATAGTTAGGAGTGGGTTTTATGCTAGCTGTTACTTTTATAGGACATGGCCAATTGGATGTGCCTTCTCACCAGCAATGTATGGGTCAATTTTCTCCACAACGCTTGATATTGTTGGTTTTAACCGTTGAGTTTAGCTCTTCTAATGGATATCTAATAGTATCTCATTTAAACTCTTTTAGTTTGTAGTTCTCTGTACACTAATGCTGAGCACCTTGTAATGATCAGTCTTTATTGCCAAGTTGACTGGATTTGGAATCATCTAAGAGACAAAATGAGGCATATCTGTGGATATGTTTAACTGAAGAGGGAACACCCTGACTATGGGTAGTATTATTTCTGTAGTCTTGAGACATAATAGAAAGGAGGCATCTTGTGGAGTACATGGTCTCTCTCCACTTCCTGACTGAAAAGACTACTGGGCTGATCACCATGCAATTCCTACTATGCTAGACTAGATCCTTCCTTATACCATAAACTAAAATAAATCAGTCCTTCCATTAAGCTGATTCTTGTCAGATATTTTGCTACAGTGATAGATAATTAAAACACACTTTGTTCTCTATTCTTAAGTGCCCCAGTTATTCTGGGGTCTGAGCTTAGTGTCCGTATGGTAGGAAATGGTGACTACTGAACCACGCGGCCAGCCATATTAAATGTTTTTTGATGTACTTGTCATCTACATTTCTTTCTTTCTTTTTTTTATTAAGTGTTACTGTACTTTTCTCTCTATTTCTGTGATAAACACCATGACCAAAACTAGCTTGGGAGGAAAGAGCTTATATGTTCTGATAACACACAATTCATCCAGTGCTCTGAGATAAGAACCTAGAACCTGTAACAGGGACCACAGAGGAATGCTGCTTTTGCAACTTGTTCAACTTTGCTTGTAGTTGTTGTTGAGACAGAGTTTCTCTGGGTAGCTCTGGAACTCACTCTGTAATGCAGGCTGGCCTCAAACTCAGAGATCCATCTGCCTCTGCCTTCGGAGTGCTGAAATTAAAGGCATGTGCAACCACTTTCAACTTGCTTGGTCCAGGTCATACTTCCCTAGAGCTGGGTATTCCCCAATAAACCAGTAATCATGAGAATGCCTCACAGACTGCCTACAGGCCAATATCAAATATGAGTTGAAAGTACTTTTTTGATTCCATGGGTTGCCATATTGTTTACTATGATCTTTGGTACACAGAAGTTAGAATTTGAAGAGTTCTTTTTATTTCCTGGATATAGATTCATTTTCGAGGATTGCTTTATATTTTCCCCTGGCCTGTAGTTGTTCTCTGCCTTCTGACCACATTTTTGTTTTCTTTCTTCCTTTCTCTCTTTCATCCTGTCCCTCCCTCCCTCCCTCCCTTCCTTCCTTCCTTCCTTCCTTCCTTCCTTCCTTCCTTCCTTCCTTCCTTCCTTCCTTCCTTCTTTCCCCTCCCGCTGAGCCATCTCACCAGCCCACGTTTTTTGTTTTCATCAGTCATGTTTTTTTGGGGGGGGAGTGGTGGTTGGAATTAAAAATCTTTGCCAACCCTGAAGTAAAAGGCTTTCTATGTGTGCTTTTTTTCTGGAAGTTGTATGTGGATTAACTTTTGTATGTGATAAATAAAAGATTTTTTTATATGGATATGTTTTACTATTTTGAGCAACGGTTTTGTTGAAAAGATTATACTTTCTCCATTTAGTTGCCTTTTTACATTTAGCAAACATGAATTGACCATGCATGTGTGCATCCATATTTTTTACACCCTAGTCTTTCTTATTGAGCGCTGTGCTTTTTACCAGATACCTTTGTCTTGATTGATACAGCTCTTTTCATTTTTATGGGATCAAACTCAGGATCTTATTAAAGTTAGGGACTCTCGTGACGAGCTACATCTCCTTTTTCTCTTACATTAAGTATAAATAAAGTTTATGAATAACTTAGCAAAGGATGCTTTTACTGATTGCCAGTTTCACCATTACAAATACGTGATTTTGCAAGATCATTGTTAAAGTGTTGTATATGTAAAAATAACAAAGATGTTAGGAATTTGAGAGGGTTGGGGTGTCACAGGAGAAGTTTGTAGAGGAAGAGGGAAGAATGGAAATGATGTCAAGACAGTACTCATGTATGATAATCTAAAATACATTTTTTCCAATTAAAAGTGCCTAAATAAGTAAAAAACACACAAAATGGTTAGATGTACAAATTCAGTTGCTGATTTTGTATGAAACTAAATTTACAGGATATAGAAGTTTGAAAAAATTTTAAAATGTAAATAATAAAAGGTTAAGATAGCTACTTATTGAAATGCCTGTTAATTTCATCGTAAATTATATAATTTAATATCAAATTACAGGTCTGCAAATCATCTACTGTCAAGCTAGATGATCCTTTTACTACCTATGATCCTTTTATATTTTAACTAAAAAAATTTAAGATGTAGTAATCTTAATTTTCCAAATGTTCTTGAAAAGAATTATCAGCCTTATCCTTTAGTTTTTTTAAAAATGCAGTTTTTTTTTTTCCAATAAATGAACTGTTTATTTTGAGGGAGCAGTCATCTATTGTATGACCTTTGATGATAGGACCTCCATGGGTAAACTTTTTTTTTTTTTTTTTGGTCCATTGAAAAAATGAACAGAAGCTGGGCTTGGTGACAGAGGCAGGCTGACCTCAAGCAAGACCCTCGACAGCCAGAGTTTTGTTACATGGAGAAACTCTTGTCTGGAACCCCCCAACCTCACTCCCTCAAAAAAAGAATGAAGGAAGGACAGAGTATCAGCTTTCCTTTTTCAATGGCTCTTGGTGTTTTCATAGCATCTTAAATGCCCGATTTCAGTTTTACTGCAACAACAGTTACCAGTATTTATTCCAGAAGATGAAATGTACTCCAGGTAGCAGATATTAACAACTTGCAGTAAGTTCCCAAAAACAATTTAGAGCTCTGAGCCATGCTATAGCAAAACATTCCCAGCAGCCTGCCCAGGATTTATTCCTGTTGCATCCTGGGTAGTTGCCAATTACATTTGTTGCTGTAGGAACTTTACGCTTTGTAAGAGTGCTATGAAAGGCTGGAGTGCTGTCATTGAGTTGGATAGAGTTGGTCTGGTTCTCTGGGGGGTGTAATGTTTATTTTCAAGGTTTTTTTGTAATAAAGTTTACAAAACAAAAAACATTTAAAAGGGAGGAAGATTATTACTACAGGGAAGGAGGTGAAGAAAGGCTATGTCTTTTTGCTATGTCTTTTTGCTGAGGCGGAGGCAATTCAATGCTGTGTTCCCAGCACAACACTTAACACCTTTTGGAAACCAAGAGCTGTGAATTTGACTTACCCCCTCTTATCTGTTACCTCTCATGAACCCTAGAGGGGAACTGGTGTCTCCTAAAGCTCTGGAAGAAGCCGGACACTGAATGCAGCCTCCACTGGCCATCGCACATCCAGATTTGCTCAAGGAGCGCCTGCCTAGACTGTTGAAGTGACAGACACTTCTAACACAGACAGGAAACCATGCTGTTTCCTTAACATTTAGAATTTTGCTCTGTTTTCCTTGAGCTAATGAGACACAGATATGTAATATTTCCTCATTCCCAAATTTCTAACAATAAAGAAAATAGTACAGAGGAGAAAAAAATTTTCAAGTTACATTTTATGTGGTGTGTGTGTGTGTGTGTGTGTGTGTGTGCTCGCGCGCGCGCGCGCCCCTGCCTGAGATTGATAATATTTGCATGTCTTTTTCAGTTGTTCTCACCTTGGTTTTTGAGATATGGTCTCTCTCTGGCCCTATAGCCCACACACTGGCAGGCCCAAAGTGCTCTAAGGATCTGCCTGTCTTCACTGGCTTCCAGCACTAGGGCTATATAGGTGCACAGTCACCATACCCAAGTTTTATGTGGGTAATGAGCACCCAAACTAAGATTCCCAGGCTTATGTAGCAGGCACTTTGCCAGATGAACCATCTCTTCAGCTACAGAGTCATTTAATTTTTAACTAATATGCATCTCTTTTTCATTTCTCTTATTTAATAACTAAAGAACTAATAGGAGAAATGTAATGTGGTAATGGTAAAGTATACCTATAGGTTTCAATGGGTGATTTGGCTGGTTCCTTTAATGTTCTATTTTCAATATTAGAATACAGTTAGAGTAGACATTTGGAATGGAATCTATTGGAGCTTCATGATAAATTTTACTTTCAGTAACAAATATATTTTATTACTTAAACCATCCCCCCCCCAAAAATGACAAAGTTAGAAGTAGAACAATGAGTTTTATTTATATCCTCTTGTATAGCTCTGCTCATTGCCCACATCCAGTCCTTCCTCATGACCTTGCATTTGGCCTTTCTTGTTCTCTTTTCTTCATGCCATATACTATACCTACATATGCATTTGTGTGCATATGTACATAGTATTGACTTGATTCTGTATATCAGAACATGCCCTTTTTTTTCTTTCTGAAATTATGAAATCTCTCTTAATTCTTTACTCAAAATACTTTGTTTAGTCTACTAGAATGTTTTGGACCTAACCATAGTATAGTTGCAGGATACAAAAATCAATATTAAAAGACCAGTAGCCTTCCTTTATATTAATAGTCTACTCTCTGAGAAAGAAGTTAGGAAAAATATTCCATTCAAATGTTCCCAACCCCATTTAAGTATTTAGGAATATATCTAACCAAAGAAATGAAAGATATCTACAGGGAAATATTTATAATAAAAAAGAAAGGCATAGAAGATTCTAGGTAATGGAGAAATATTCCATGTTCTTGGATTGGCAGAATTAATATTATAAGAATATTTACAGTACCCAAAATAATTTATAAAATAATGCAATATCTGTCAACTCCCATGTCACAGGCTTAGAAAAACCAATACAATAGTTTATATGGAACCAGAAAGACCACAGATAGCCAAAGGAATCTCAAGATGTAAGAACCATGCTGGGAATATTACAGTATACTTCAGATTGTTTCATACAGCTCTAATGACCAAACGATCAATGGAATAGAACAGAAGCCAGAAGTAAAATGGCCAAATTACAACCACTTAATTTTTTTTTTTTTTGGTTTTTCGAAACAGGGCTTCTCTGTATAGCCCTAGCTGTCCTGGAACTCACTCTGTAGACCAGGCTGGCCTTGAACTCAGAAATCCACCTGCCTCTGCCTCCCAAGTGCTGGGACTAACGGCATGCGCCACCACCGCCCGGCTAGCCACTTAATTTTTGACAAAGGAGGCAAAAACATACATTGAATAAAAAGATAGGTTATTCAACAAATGGTGCTGGTAAAATTGGAATTCTACCTACAGAAGAATAAAATTAGATATGTTATCTTTTTTCCTGTACAAAAATCACTTCAGAATAGATCAAGATTTAAAACCTGAAACACTAAAAGCTTGCAAAGAAAACAGGTGATGTTCTTTAAGATATTGGAGTAAGCAAGAACTTTTTTTTTTTAAAGATTTATTTCATTTATTTTATGTGTATGAGTACACTGTAGCTGTACAGATGGCCGTGAGCCATCATGTGTGTGGCTGCTGGGAATTGAACTCAGGACCTCTGCTGCCCCACTTGCTCCAGTGTAATTCACTGTAGCTGTCTTCAGACTCACCAAAAGAAGGCATCAGGTCTCCTTACGGGTGGTTGTGAGCCACCAGTGGTTGCTGGGATCCGAACTCAGGACCTTGGGAAGAGCAGTCAGTGCTCTTAACCGCTGAGCTATCTCACCAGCCCCTAAGCAAGAACTTTTAAAACAACACCAACAGTACAGGAACTAACCTCAAGAGTTAACAGATAAGACTACATGAAAACTAAAGTTTTTCGTACAACCAAGGAAATCGTTAGCAGGGCAAACAGGCAGCTCACAGAATGGGGGACAATGTTTATACTGCAGACAAGGAGCTAATATGCAGAGTTTAACAAATAGCTGTAGAAATAAAAGGAAACGTAACAACCAATCAACAAATGGGCAAATAGATTGAATAGATAAGTTTTGAAAAAATGAAACACAATGGCCAATAACTATTTAAAAGGTGTTCCATATCCCTAGCCATCAGGGAAATTGAAGTTAAATCTCCTTTGAGATACTCCTCATGCTGATTAGAATGACTATCATCAATAAGTCTGACAACAGTGTTAGAGAAGATGTGGAGAGAAAGGAATCTTTATTTATTCACTGTTGCTGGGGTGCAGATTAATGCAATTAGGATTTTACTGCTGTGAACAGACACCATGACCAAGACAACACTTATAACGACAACATTTAATTGGGGCTGGCTTACAGGTTCAGAGGTTCAGTCCATTATCATCAAGGTGGAAGCATGGCAGCATCCAGGCAGGCACGGTGCAGAGGAGCTGAGAGTTCTACATCTTCATCTGAAGACTGTTAGGAGGGGTTTCACTTCTAGGAAGCTAGGATGAGGGTCTTAAAGTCCACACCCACAGTGACACACCTACTCAAAAAGGCTACACTTACTCCATCAAGGCCACACCTCCTAATAGTGCCATTCCCTGGGCTAAGAATATACAAACCATCACACACAACCATTGTGGAAATTAGTTTAGAGATTTCTTCAGAAATTAAAAATAAAACTACTAAATGGCATATCTATCTCACTCTGGGCATATACCTATATACCTAAGGAACTTGACTTCGTACTCTACTATAGAGATATGTGTACTCCCCTGTCTATTGTTGCTTTTTTCACTACAGCAGAGACTGGATATCAACAGATGAATTGAGAATGAAAATTTGGTATATTTTTTCAATCACATTGAATATCCTTCAACTCTAAAGAAAAATGAAGTTAATAAAATTGGAGGAAAATGAATACACTTAGGATGTATAATATTAAGTGAGATCACAATCTCTCATGTCCACTCCCCACTCCCCCCTTGTTTCTTTGTCTTTTTCAAGACAGGGTTTCTCTGTATCCCTGTCTGTCTTTGACTTGGCTCTGTAGACCAGGCTGGCCTTAAACTCAAAAGCTCCACCTTCCTCTGCCTCCTAAGTATTGGGATTAAAGGCATGTTGGTGGTGTGGGTAACCTCCCAACAGTTGGGAGATGGAGCCTGAAGATCCCATCTCCAGTAGTTAGACAGGGCCCCAAGTGGAGGCATGGGGACATCAATCCACCTTCAAAATTTTTGACCCAGAATTGTTCCTGTCCAAAAGTGATGTAAAGACAAAAATGGAGCAGAGACCGAAGGAATGGCCGCCCAACTTTGGATCCATCTCATGGGTGGGCATCAAATCCTGACACTATTGCTGATGCTATGTTGTGCTTGCAGACAGGAGTCTAGCCTGGATATCTTCTGAGAGGCTCTACCAGCAGCTGACTAAGACAGATGCAGATACTTACAGCCAACCGTTGGACAGAGGTTGGGGACCCCTATGGAAGAGTTAGGGGAAGGATTGAAGGATCTGAAGGGATGGCAACTCCATAGGAAGGCCAACAGTGTCAACGAACCTGGACCCCTGGGTGCTCCCAGAGACTTAGCCACTAACCAAAGAGCCTACACTGACTGGCTGGTCTGAGGGCCCCCCAACCCCCCACATATGTAGCAGAGGTCTGTCTTATCTGGCCTTAGTGGGCTTGCTCTGGCCCAAAGATTTATTATTATAAGTACACTGTAGCTGACTTCAGATGCACCAGAAGAGGGGGTCAGATCTCATTACGGGTGGTTGTGAGCCACCATGTGGTTGTTGGGATTTGAACTGAGGACCTTTGGAAGAGCAGTCTGTCCTCCCACCCGCTGAGCCATCTCACCAGCCCCCTTTTAAAGGTTCTTAAAAGATAGCTTTTCGCTGGGCTGCGGTGGTGGCGCACGCCTTTAATCCCAGCACTTGGGAGGCAGAGACAGGTGGATCTCTGAGTTCAAGGCCAGCCTGGTCTACTGAGTGAGTACTGGGATAGCTAAGGCTACACAGAGAAACCCTGTCTTGAAAAACAAAAAACAAAAAAAAAGAAAAGATAGCTTTTCTAAAGCAAGTTGCAAGACTTTTTCCGAAGATTATTTCAGTTGACTTTGAGGCTGCAAAATTACAGTATCTTTTAGATACCTTCGTGTGTGTGTGTGTGTGTGTGTGTGTGTGTGTGCGTATGTGTTCTAAGTTGCTCCAGAATAAAATGTGGAGTGTCTAGAACAGGGGCTGCAAATTTTTCTCCGAAAATCCAAATAGTAATTACTATATGGCTTTACAGGCAATAAATCTGTCTTACGGCTGTATACTACTCTGTAGCTGTGTTGCAGAAGCAGTCATAGTAGGTAAAGGAATGAATGTGGCTGTGTTAATACAACCATATTTATAAAAGCACACACTTGGATGGGCTGAAGAAACAGTTCAGGTAGCAAAATGCTTGCTGATGTCCAAGCTTGACCTGAGTTAGTCCTGGGTAGAAAAGCTGGAAGAGCTGGCATGTGTTTATAATCTTAGCACTGGGGAGTGAATGCAAGCTGGGCTCGGTGACAAGCAAATCTAGCTCAATGAGCAAGTCTCAGTCAGGCCAGTGAGAAACCTTGTCTCAAAATAAAAAAAAAAAACATCCAGAGGAGTGACATCAAGGTTGATATCTGACCTCCATATAGGCACACACATGCATATATGCACTTGTATATACAATTAAAAAGCAAACAGAATAAATGGCAACTTGGACAAATTTGACCTTTGGGTCATAGTTTGCTGACATTGACCTAACTTTGCAGGTTTATTGTAAAGAAAGAGGAATTAGCTAGGTTGTCCTTTTTTTTTTTTTTTTTTTTTTTTTATACCAAAGATTCTGATTCTTTTGGCTTAGGGTAGGTTTGGACCACCATTTTTAAAAATGCACTACTTTGAGATGTGCTATACTTGTAAGAAATTGTGACACAGGAATGAAAATGTTTCTTGCTATGTGATGATGATGGAGATGATGTAGGATAGTAAGTGAAGGACGTGGAACACACAAGTAATGGTAAATCTGTAAGAAAGTCTTGTGGCTTACACCTCAGCCTTTCTCTTTACTGTCAGAAATAATGTGATGGGACTTAAGCTTTCATTTGTATTCTCAAAGGAAACCTGAGTTATCTCATAATACTAAAACCATTGAAATCAGTTCCATTTTTTTGTTTGTTTTTGCTTTGACTTTTTGACAGGACTTTGGTGTGTACCTCAGTTTTCCCTTGAACTTAATATATAGGCCAGACTAACTTCAAACTCAAAGAAATCCTAGTGCCTCAGCCTCCCAAGTACTTGGGTCTGGTTCATTCTTCAGTTCTATTTACTGGGTATTCAGTCTATGTGAAGCACTCTCAAAGAGCCTGGAATTGTATTAAAAGAAGAAGCAAGTCAAACTTGATTACTTGCATGTATTCTGGTCTTTGCACTCAGAGGTGGTCCTCAGTGACAACCTCTTCAGGGTAGGAAGTCTTAGTTTTGTATTTCCTTAGTTACATTACACCCGATAAAAATTTAATGGGCATATGAGATCAATAATGGTCTACAAAGCCACTCCTAAGAGTACTAGAGTACTATCCAATAACCCTATTATATAATCCACATTTAGAGGATAAAAAATTTCAGTTTTCATGCTTAAAAAAATAGTTGAAAATTTTCATAATATCCTTTAACTCAATCAAAATATCATTTTAACATGTATTCAGAATATTAAAATTATGTACATTTCCTCATGCTGTTATAAAATGTGTACTGTTTTCACAATTTGAGCATATTTCAGACAGGGCCAACCACGTTTAAAGAGCTCATAGTCATATAAGACCATCATACTTGAGCAAGCACCATCTGTAGTTAAGGTAAGGAGGTTGGAGTCTGCTGCACTTCCAGCATAACACCTGCTTTGCTCTCAGCTGTTCTTCCTTAGAAACTGCATGTATTTTAATAGTGCTTTGAGAAATAGAATGAATACTCAGGAATGAGTTAGGCATTTTTATTTCCGTACTGAAGTAGTATGGTAAAATTTTAGAAGATGAAATTACATAACCAAAGAAATTAAGAGGGAATGTATAGGTAAGCTGGTAAGTCTTTAAGGAAATGATTGAATAAGTGGGAAACCTGGCATGAGAGTGCCAATACAGTGCAGGGGTTGTGGCTCTTTAATAAATGGTGTTGGGAGAGCTGTTTAGCCACATAGGAAGTGATGAACTAGGACTTCTTGGTATACTCCATGTTCAAAATTAACTTATGAATCATAGGCCCAGGTGTTGTTAGAATCATAGAACTTCAAGAAGAAACTACAAGAGTAGAGAGATACTGATATTACATTGGGAAGTGCTTTATTAAATATGTCAGAAGCCCAAAACAAAAGAGAAAACAGGTATATTGGGGTAATCAAAATTGGAAACGATGTTTGGAAGGATACCATCAAAAAAGTGAGACGATAGCACAGAACAAGAACACTTCTTGATAAGAACCTTTTTTGAAGTCTGTTGTTACTTGCACTCTTACAACTCAGTAATACAAATATGTAACTCAGATGAGAAGTGAGCAAAAGATCTGGCTAGACTTTTTTTCAGAGATCTGTAAATAAACAGTAAGCACAGTGAAGAGCTGCTTAGCATCATTACTCATCAAGGAAGTGCACCACTGAAGCCCAGTGAGCTCTCCCATCATAACTGTTGGCATGGCTGCAAGAATAGACAGTAGAAAGTGTTGATAAGGTAGAGACCAAGTGATACTGTCCTACACTGCTGATATTAACGTAAAGTGATGCAGCCATCGTATAAAACAATTGAAGAATGCCTCAGAACGTTACTGTATAGCTACCATGTGACCCATAATTCCACTTCCAGAAATATACCTGATAGTAAAAACAGATATTCATTTAATGAGTAACATGTGGATGCTCACAGCAACTTTATTTATAATAGCCAGAAGTAGAAATAACTCAAATACCCATTTGCTAATGAATGATCAATAAAATGTACTATATCTATATAATAATATGAGTATTTAGCAATTAAAAATAGTAACATATTTTTAGAATGTATCTGGTAGATGTCAATACCAGGTGTAATCCTCAATTGTTGTCAGTATGGGTATTCATTCCTAATTCTAAACCAGAACTCCCTGAAGAGGGGTTTTTTTGTTTGTTTGTTTTTTGTTTTTGTTTTTTAAATGAAATCCAAGTTAGCAACACAGATTAAGACAAGGCCAAAGATGACCTTGAGCTTCTGACCCACCTGCCTCCACTTCCCCCGTAGTGGGCTTACATGTTTGTACAATTGTACCTGGCTCAAACAAATTTTAAAATCAAACATTCTAACCCAATACAACCCAAAGATAGACTAATTTGATGCTTAAATGCTGACAAATGATGGTAAAGTATTTGGGTCTTGTGATTGCAATGTGTGTCTGTAAGAGCAGAAAGTTTTATGTGCAGCAAAACACGTGTAGTAACAACTGAGTCTGAACTGAGGTATTTCAGGTGTTGTCATCTCCTGGGCACAGTGGCATCCACAGTGCAGAGTGTATATGCTGTATGTTCAGAAGCAGAGTTGCAGTGCAGTCCTCACACTTAGAAATAATTGAATTGTTTTTCTGTACTAAGCCATTCAGTCAGTTATAGAAACTTTAGTTCTTTCAGAACAGTTTCTTTCTTTGTAACAGTATAATTTATTTAGTTGAAATATAAAAAAAGATTGATAATGTGATATATTTCCTATACATACAATATATGTAGGACATGTATATTGCTGTGTAGAGATTTCCTTTTGAGATTTGTAGAATAACTGAAGGAAGTTGAAATATCTAACACTTGATTTTTAAAGTGCCCGTTGTATTGAGTAAAATGACAGATGGTTTATGAATTAAGTCTGTCCTTTCTGAGCCAGGTATCAGTGATGATCACACTGGGCTCTGCTTGTCCCTTTAGGACCCTACCTGATAATCAAAAATCATTCAGGATCTTACTGTTCAGAGTTTTAAATCAATTTAGTGCTTATGGAATATTTATGCTGTCAACATTTTAATATTGTTCTGTCTGGTGTATAATTTACTGGAACATTCATTCTCAATGGACTGATGACTGTAATGCATAACCATCAAGTGAATACAAATCACACATGCAATAAGATTATAATTTATAGTTTCTACATTATTTGTGCTATTGAGCAATTTTGTTGTCCTTAACACAACTTTTTTTCTGTAATTGCTGTTTTTAGGCTCCTGGGTTTGGATTTGGAATTGCAATATCTGGTGGAAGAGATAATCCTCATTTTCAGAGTGGGGAAACCTCCATAGTGATTTCTGATGTGCTAAAAGGAGGGCCAGCTGAAGGACAGCTACAGTAAGTGTGTGATCTGTCTGTCCTATATTGTGTCTCCTGTTCCTCCCCACACTCGTTTTTGTCCTTAGTCATGGACCTGTTTTGTTAGTGATTCCAGATTCCTTACACCCCACACTGTACTTACTTAGTATCTCCCCTCAAGTGACTATACACTTAATGCTTAAGAAATCTTTATCAGTGATGGAAGCAGCAGCCAGGTAAATGTAACGGTAGAGAGTGAAGGACAGCTTGTAACTCGGTTAGGTGGAACTAGCTTTTGAGGGCCTCTCACAGGGAAGTCTAAACTAAGGAGATTAGTGCAGTGCAGATGGTAAGAAGAGCAGGAAGGGAAAATTGAGACTATAATAAGAAGGATCCAAAGACCTTTGAAAGGAGAAAGACTTGATGTTTAAAGACTCTGTTAGTTGGGTGACTAGCTTCACCCCGTGTTCTAATCTAGCTAGCTACCAGTGATCTTTTTGTTTGTTGTAGTGCCTGATCTGTTGAGGTGGTTTAGGAAACACGGTCCTTTTCAAAAGGGAAGGGAACTGCTGTCATGGTGTTACTTGCCTGCTAAATGCTCTTGTGAAGGAGCTGACAGTGAAAGCTGATGCTGCTCTATCATTGTTCTAAAGAGAAGCAGACTGATTAACCTGTCAGTCAACAAAGACTTTAGAGAGGTCTTATGTGCTTTTCTTTAACATGTTTTTCTGGTGTTCTTTCCTCTCAGGGAAAATGACCGAGTTGCAATGGTTAATGGAGTTTCAATGGATAATGTTGAACATGCTTTTGCTGTCCAGCAGCTAAGGAAAAGTGGGAAAAATGCAAAAATTGTGAGTATCTTTTATGTTCAATTTAGCAGAAGTATCAACTACTCTTGATACTTGTTTGGCATTGATTCCCCTCTCCCCCCTCTCTGAGTCTTCCTTCCTTTGTTTTCAGAAAGGGTCTCTCTGGGAGTCCTGGAACTCCTGGTCTTCATTCACGTAGATCGTTCGGCCTCTGCCTCCCAAGTGCTGCTGGGATTAACGGTGTGGGACACCACACCAGCTTCTTTACCTTTAAGTAAATGAAGTCAGTTCCAAAGTCAGTTGTTGATGAGTGTGAGTGCTTCTTCCTCTTCTGTCCTATGTACCTAATCTAAGTTCAGATTGAAATTTTCATTTATAAAAGGAGAGGCAGGGAGTCTCATGGCTTAATGCTGCTGTCTCCTTTATGTACTTACATTAGCCTGGATCTTGACAAGTTGTGTGAAAGTGCCTGTGGCCCTCCTTTCTCATCTGAGCTTAGTTTACAGGGAACACTTTACCTTCCTTCTCTGACCCCACACTATTAAACTTTGTTAACTCTTGATAACCACCCTGTTAACTTTGATGTCTTAAGGAGAAAGAAGCTAAGACTGTCTGAAAAATGGTTGTTCAGGTTGTATTTTAAGTTATTGTCTTAAAGGCGGAGTCTGAGATTGCTGGAAGCAGTAGTGTGCCCAGTTTATGCATACAGAGTATGAGTTCTGGTATAACGTGCTGCAGATTGCAGTAGAGGAGAGACAGTGGGGAAGGAAGAAAGCAGCTGTCTTTTCTCTGTTCTCAGCAGCACAGGGCTTGTCTTTCTTACTTGCTGGCTTCTCTTGCTACATGTCCTCCAAGTTCAAACAGTGTTTGTTTGTTTGTTTTCACCAAAAAGACCCACTCTGGCTAGTCTGGATAGTAGGAAGCCAGCAGTGTTTAGTGTTGATTCAGCCTTAGACTGTATTTAACCATGAAAGAAATATAATTTGGAAGGAAGTAGCAAGACAAGATTATTACGCATTTTCGGGTGGAGCAGATTTGAAGTAATTTAGGAGAGATTAAAGATTAAAACTACATCACACAGGATGGTGGTAACCGACAAGGAAACCTCTTGGAAGTGGGTGTCATTGAGAACATACCCTAATGGTGAGGTTTTATTCACATACAGAGCTGGTCCACTTGATCTCTGAGAGCACAAGAAAGAAGTATTAAATAAATGAGACACATTGAAGGGATTTTAGAAGCGGGTTGGTCTAAAAGGACAGTGACTAAAGCAGGCCAAGGAACCAAGACTACCTTGAGTGATGAAAAAAACCTGTGTTAGGCAGTTTCATTGAGAGAGACCAAGATGCAGACGAAAGGCTTGCTGAACAGCAGCAAGAATGCTGCTAGTAGTACTAATGAGTTTATAGATGGCTAATCAATGAGAAGTATCTTTTATTGTGTCAAAACACATGGCAGCTGAGGGGAAGAAACCAGTAGAAAGTCATTTACATGTGACTACAAGCGAAGCCCTGAGAAAACAAGCAGATGGAGAAATCAGAAGTGAGCCAAAAGTTTGAGTGGCTAAAGGTGTCAGAAGAAGACAAGTGTTCCCCAAGAAGCTCTTGTAGGCCCCCAGGAGACCCAGTGTACCAGTGTGAGGGAGCCAGGCGGCTTCCAGGATTACAGAACTGCACATTCAGAAGATGCATATAGATCTGGAACTTAGAAACAAAGAAATGAGTGGCAGGGAACATTTAAAATGAATGCAAGAATGAGAAGTTATAAATTGGACCAACACAGAGACACAAGACAGTTTGTGTTGGGGAAGTATGCTGAGCTCATGAGCTCCTACCAAGTAAGTTGTGCATTAGTTTGTGATAGATAAATGTATCACTTAGCAATATGTTGGGACAATTACAGATCTTGATAATGATGCACTATCAAATTTTGATTAAGGAATGAGATCAGGCTTGTGAGTTTGTTGTGGTTTGGTTGCCAAGTGTTCATAAGATATGTGGTATGTTTAGAGTATAGTTTTAATCCTTCATTCCACACAAGTATTAACTCCCTATAAGCTTGTGATTCTTATCACATGGGAAATTGTTATAAATTCTGGAAGGACTTAGTAAATTTACTGTTTAGCCAGATCTATTTATTAAGAGTGAAAAACAGCCACTTTGGAAATGTACTGGTGTGCTTACTATGTTATCTTTCTGTATTTACAGAAGTTAATGTTAGTCAAGGGAAGTGTATGTTTCTCTTAGGAATGGAGAGTGCACGAATATCATTCAGTTTCTTACGTCTTTATTTGTAGACCATCCGAAGGAAGAAGAAAGTTCAGATCCCTGTAAGTCATCCAGATCCTGAACCGGGGTCTGATAATGAAGATGATAGTTATGATGAGGAAGTACATGATCCAAGAAGTGGCCGTGGTGCTTTAGTTAACAGAAGGAGCGAGAAGAGCTGGGCAAGGGATAGAAGCGCAAGCAGGGAGCGGAGCCTGTCCCCTCGCTCAGACAGGCGATCAGTGGCCTCCAGTCAACCCGCCAAACCCACCAAAGTCACATTGGTGAAGTCTCGGAAAAATGAAGGTATCACTGACTCTCACTGTTCTCATGTGAGACTTTTAAAATTAGTTTAATATTTACAACGACTGCATTACCTGTTTTTTTTCCATTTCTCTTTCTAGACATTTTGTCTTACTAGGAGTCAGATCCTGGTAAGGTAGACATTGGATATTTTGGAACATTTTCTCAAATCATTTTGTTGGCACAAACTTCTAGTTGAATTTTGGTGTTATTGGAACAGAAACAGCCAAATTCATATTGTGCTAGCAAGAAATGTACCAGTACTCAATTGAAATGCTGTGTTTTTCTTTACTGTCAGATCAATAGTAGTATGACCATGGAAATAAATCTGAGGGCTTACTTGGAGGGGAGAGGTGGGCTCATTTGTAAATGGAAGATTGATGTTCTTAAACTGAATTCTCTACTCTCTCACTTCACCAAATTGTTAGTTTTTTAAATGGCTCTTTGATTCCCTCTGGCTTGTGGTTATGAAGGGCGTATGACTTTGGTTTTAAAAATGGTGGAGAAAGTGTTTTGAAGGTGACCTTTGGTGTAACCTGCTCACGATCCTGTTACTGACATTCCTTGCCCACTTCCATGGGCAGCCTGCTCTTGGTGGTATTCCTTCTCTCACACTTGGACTTCACTTCTAATGCCTGCCTCCCAGCCCAGAGTCATTCACAGGCAGTCCAAGCCTGGGTAGCAGTGCTTTGCAGCTGAGCTAACTGTTAGAACAATGTCTTCTTTGGACTGTTGTAATTCTCATCTTTCTGAGGTCCAGACTTTTAATTTCCATACTTCTACCTTTAACACTCTATCTAGTTCCTGTCCAAGAACTTTGCTTGCTGTCTTGTGTCTCATGTATCCCCGGGACCTCATTGCACGGTTCAGGTCACTACCTCCTTCTAGTCTACATCAGGACACTCTGCCCAGCTTAGACATACTCAACTGTCCGGAGGGATTCCTTAGAATCAGCCACACCATGTTCAAGGGAATCACAGTCTAGTCTTGTTTTTATCTTTTGTGTTTCAAAAGAATATTTTTTCGACTATGTTCCTGTCAATCCATTTTCTCAGTCAGGTAAGTATAGCTGATATAGTACTTTTCCTTGACATCTCTTGCTTGTATAATGAACATGTCCTAACTCCCAACATACTACCTTATTGTCTCACTTCTGTCTTTGTCTACTGCTCTTCTTCTTTTCCAGGCTGCTGCTGTCTGTCTCTTCAGTGGACTTTGTCAGTTTTGTGTCTGTTCTCAGGGTCTGTCCCTTCCACTGAACTCTGTAGTTCTGTTCTGTTTTCTTTTCTTTTCTTTTCTTTTCTTTTCTTTTCTTTTCTTTTCTT
>JADRCD010193364.1:0-42534 GCA_019843815.1 Montemys delectorum
CTCCACCCTGGCTGTTCAGGGCTGGGGGAGGGTGGCTCCATCCAAGGTGTCTCAGCAACAGGAACCCCACAAGGCAACAGTCTACTAATGATTACTATAGAGTTGGGAGACAGAGTTGCTCCAAAGACGCATGAAGAGGTCAAATCTTTTATAAATAAACATCCAGTGAAGAGAAAATGACAACTCTGATTCATTCTTATACACAAGGAACACTCTAGGGCGATGGGTGGGGTAACCAGAAGCTGACTTCGTCACTGGTCAGGGGCCTGGGTGGGAGATGAGTGGGCCCATATGTCCACAGCATGGAGCAGTAGGGGCAAGGCGGGGTCGACAGACAATGGGCACTAGGACACTGCACATTTACAAGACCAACTACTGAGGGGCAGCTGCCCGTGCATGTGTCAGGTTGTTCGTTCTGGAATGAGGAGAGGTGATCTTTACATCCTATCCTGTGACTGGTGGTGGAAAAGGACTACTTTGTGGAAAGGATTAGGGCCACGATGAGACGGTAGAGGCCAAGCACCTCCGCAAAGATGAGGATCAGGATCATGCCCACGAACAGTCGAGGCTGCTGGACAGTGCCCCGAACACTAGCATCTCTGACGATGCCAATGGCAAAGCCAGCATGCAGGCCACTCAGCCCCACACTCAGGCCAGCACCCAGTTGAAGAAAACTCCTGTAGAGGGTGATGCCATCAGTCAGGGAGTTAGCGATAAGGACTGCCACCACCAGGCCATAGATGGCGATGATCCCAGCCATAACCACTGGGATGATGGACTTCATGATCAGCTCTGGCCTCATGACCGACATGGCTGCGATGCCAGTGCCACTCTTGGCTGTGCCGTAGGCGGCTCCCATGACGCTGAAGATCATGGCGGACGAGGCGCCCATGACACTGAAAAACGAAGAATATTCGGGGTTGTTCTTGATGTCAGCCATGTCTGCAAGCGGAGAGGGGACAAGCTTAGCGGGCCCCGGCGAGCTAGGTCAACGGGGGAGCGAGGCAACAGGCAAGCGAAGAGTCTCGAGGCGGCAGGAGCGAAGGCGACCTATTATACTCTTTTCCAATGAGCTTAAATAACTACTTAGGAAGTAGTCTAACAATAATGTCGCCCCCTTTCCCCGATATCCTTTTATCTCTCTTGTATAGTGTTAGGAGGTTGAAAGGGTAGAAGAAAAGGAATGGAGAAGAGTGGAAGAAAGAATCACCCACAAAGTTGCCAAGTCTGGCTACATTCTTGGCTTGCTTCTTTGTCTCTACGAAAGCATGTACATGAAGACAACACCATACTTGCTCCACTAGAATCATCCAATTTATTTGATTATTCTAGAAACATAACTACTTGGAGGGTTGTGTTCCTGTATTTAAAATTCAGCCTGATGTTTCATATGACTAGAAGGCAAGACTTGTCACTCAAATAGCACACTGTAAAAAACAAACATTCTTTTGTTATAGCTCCCTGGTCCGTCAAGATGGATAAGAAGCCGCAGTTACTGCTCCCCAGCATATGCTCCTTTGTTCACCCAAGTTGGACTGGACCTTCGAGGCCTTCTGCTCTATTCCTCATATTATAATGGGAAAACTAAAAGACCCCAATACAAAGGCCAACCCTCATCACAAAGTTCTGAGAAAGACTGAATCTGTCATCTATCTCAGGCCTGAGCTCAGTCTGGTTCTTCCAATGCTAATCCATATTACCCTGAGCAGGTCATTTAAGCTCATTGGGAAAGAATATAATAATCCTTAAGGTAGTAAGGACTAATGAATACCTGACACACCACCTTGCATAAACAATATAGTAAATACTACTTGTCATTTACTATGATGTCATCATTTACCCTGTTTGGGCTACTCCACCAGTGCAGCGTGAGCCTGACTCCTTTTTAATACAGTTGCCCTTCAAACTGGTGAAGAATATAGTCCTGTCCCTAAGTCATATCCAAATCAAACTACACAAGTCTTTCTATTCTGTTTTGTGTAAGACGATTGTTTTCTTCCTCATGAACTGTAACCCCAGATGAAAAATTACATTTGAAAATGTCACTTTAAAGTGATACATACCATGATCAATAGAAAATGAAAAAAATAAATGTCATGACAATATATTCAGTCTAAAATAAGTCTAGCTTTCTAATTTGGGAGTATGAAAATAATCCATATCATAAAAGACACACATAATAAAGAGGAAGCTAAGAGTCCAAGTGATGGATGAAGTAAGAATGTAAACATAAAATTCATACAAGGAATAACCACTACTACAAAAATGGAGAAGTTAGAAACCTCACTAACAAAGAAATAATCACTGCAAATAATAATGAGATATTCTACATGTAAAATTAGGGAAGCGGGGGGGGGGGGGGCATTGCAATTAAGTCCAGTGTGTGTGAAAGAACAGAGAAACTGGTGCATTCAAAAGAAGAAAAGGTGGTATGATTTTATTTAAATAGTTTGGAGGACAATTTGATAAAACATACAAAGAGAAAACATATGTTTACATTCTCTGATCCTATAAAAATCAACTCTAGTGAATTTGCTGGTGGCCACTCTCCTCATTTGCCAGTCTTTGGAACTGTCCAGGGGCAAGAGCTGAATCTTACTTATTTTGATCTACCAGACTCAGGTGTAAACATGGTGCAGAGTTAGTGATGGGTACATTTTTGCTTCATTGGAATAATCCTGAAACGTATCAGGCTGCTGGCAAGATGCTCAGGGAGGCAGAACACAATCCATGTGTCGCTGGGTGAGAAACATCAGGGTCTGGGATGGATTCTGTGGTTCCCGGAACTCCTGTGTATGCAGTTGCTGCTGGGGTACTGGAAGAATGTCCATGCACCAGGCAGGAAGGGGATGGCTGAGCCCAGGACTGGGGCAGAATCCTGTTTGATTCCAAGTGAGTTCTGTGTTCAGAGGGTCCGGGAGATTTAGGCACAGTTTTTTACCACAAAGCTTCCCATTCCACCCAGGAGAGCCTTGACAAAGGAGACAGTCCTTGCTTGTCCAAACTGCTTTATTTGATGGCAGAGTAAACCTGGGATTAGATACCATTTGCGGGAAGAAATGCCCAAGAAGGGAAACTCATTGGCTAAATACTTGGGGCCTATTAGGCACCTCATTAGCAGGGAGAACTCCAGGTTTTTATGCTATGTGACTGGTTGTTATGATCCTCTCAATGGGGTGTCATGGTTATGTGTTCCAGATCAAGTAGAGCTTGACAGGGAGCTGGCCCCACACCCACACCTATGGTTGTCAATTCTGAGATTCTCGGGGGGGGGGGGGGGGGAGGAGAGCTGGCTCAACCTTATCAGTTCCTCTGTCTGGTGGCACAGTCCACTTGCCACACATGAAAGAATCCCATCCCCAGTACATTAAAAGACACTATGATGAAGGCAAGCAAAGAAAGAATGTATACTGGAGCAGAAAAGGGTATGCATTTGCTAACCGGTCCCAACCTCTTTGATTGTAGGGAGTGGGGTCTAAGAGGAGGGACATTCCTAAGGTACGAAGGATGCATGGACTCCCCACCCTGGGTCAGATGCTAAGTCACGCCATGCAGCCATGACCTGGTCTTTACAGACAACAATGTCATCAAGAGCACTCAATGACCTTATTTTTAACACAATGATGTTGAGTCTAGGGGAGACCACACTGTTTTAAGACCATCATGCAGGGAAAGTGTGGAGAGTAAGCTAACCTCTTTCATACTGCTGAGCATTCTTCAACCTTGACCTAACATTTGAACAATCTAAGTTTACTTCAGCCAGTTCTGAGTGAAAATGCCCTTCCAAGACTCGGCACTGGGGGAAGAGGCCAGATTCTGAAACTCCAGATCTATCTTTCCCCCTTCTTGTCAAAACTGTTTGGAAGTATGAAAACTACTGAAGAGTAAGCAATCCAGACACTGGCAAAGAAAAACTACACACAGAGAGGGATTGCCTGAGCCAACCTGGTTTTCTCTCTGGAACTTGATTGGAGACCAATACAAGAATCTGATGTTTAAGAGAGAAAACTTGGGAGCATCATACTGGTTATTCTTCACTTGCCCTCATTCTCATTTATAACCCATTCTCTGTTCTTCTCTGCCCTGACATCACATGTGGTTAATCTCTGTGAGTGCACCACTATGGACCATTACTCTCTGGCTTCTGCCTGGGTTCACAGTAATCAACAGAACAACTAGCAAAAGGCTGAAGATGAGAGGAAGAAAAGTCATGGGACTTATTTCTCCCACATGTACCACCTCTCCTTCTTATACTCATTTTGGCAACACTGTCCTTCCTCTATAGCTGTAGCTATTCTCAGGTAGCCCTTACACAGTTCCAACTTCTCTCCATGCCCCCAGATCACCATTTCCACAGGCCCAACAGTGATAATGCTTGCAGGTATTGCTGGTTTCTCTGTCCAAACTTTTGCAAATAGTCTTCTCATCAAAAAGTTGCTTTAAAAACCCCAGATGAGGGGTTCAAGAGATGGCTCAGTAGTTAAGAGCACTTACTGCTTTTGCAGAGGACCCAGGATCAGTTCCCAGTACCCATCATTCATAATGCCGGCTCCATGAGATCCAACCCCCCTCTCCTGACCTTCACAGGAACCAGGCACACATGTGGTACGCACACACACACACACACACACACACACACACACACACACACACACACACCTCATCACAGCCTCTATTAATATTTGCATCCATCAGAAGGAACAGAAGAACACACTCTCTCTCTGGACATGAACTTAGCTGTTAACCCAGAGACTCTTCAGAATTACCAAGTAGGAAAAATAAATGGAGTGGGAACAATATTTATCCCTTTTTAAAGAAACCTCTCTTACACCATTCCTTTGTGATCGAAGCAGTGCCCTCAACTGCTTTTCTTCCTATGAGGAGAACTTTCCCATCTTATGTCTTTCAGAGAGGATTCCCAGCTCAGAGTCATAGTGTTTCCACAGGCTTATATACCTGACAAGTTGACTAAGCTTTTGATAGAACCAAGCTCCTATGATTCTTTTGTGTCCTGATTTCATTAACATTTTTAAACTCTGCTGTTACTAAATTTTTCTATTCTTGCACCTGTTCGCATATTTTATCTGGAAGGCAACCTGCCACTGAGCATTGACCTGGAAAATGAGAACCTAAAACTAAAAAATAAAGTAAGAATCTGGATAAAGCTAAAAATAATTTCAATCACTATTGAGAGATAGTCCATCATCTCAGGAGAACTAGTTAACTTCTCAGTTCTCTCTAGCTTTAAGAATCTTTGGAAGGCCCTGAATAGTAATGCATACCTTTAATCCTAGCACTTGGGAGGCTAAGGCAGGTGGGTCTCCGTGAGTTCAACACCATCCTGGTCTACCTATAAAGTTCCAGGACAGGTAGGGCTACATGAGACCCTGTATCAAATGAGAGTGGGGGGGATGCTTTTGCTTAAATGACAAAATTTCACCCTTGGCCCATCTTCAATTCAGCACTGACTGGTGTTTTTCTGTCTCCCAGTGATGGAGGTGGAAGGTACCACTAGTCTTCTTGAAATGTCATCCTCTCCTAGTCTCTGAAGCAAGTTGCCATGAGACAAGAACATCATTTTTCTTCTAAGCATCCCTGAGTTATTTTGAGGGACTCCTGGTTCAGGCTCTAGACAGCACAGTTTCTCCAGGAACTATGGCTGTGTAAGGAAGAGTGAGCTTTTCAATGTCTCCCCTAGAGGCTTCCTGCTGCTTAGCTGTGGTTCACACTGGAAGACAGCTTATCCAGGCTACTCTACTGCGTCTGGTATGACAACAACAGTAAAAGCATAACCTCCTGGCATATAAACTGAGTGTGATCTAGCTCCTCTAGTCAGATGGGATGGTCTGAGACTTAGGTTCAGAGCTGAGTTGCATGGAGAAAGAGACAGTATGAGCCATCACATGTTTCACATAAATTGGAGCTGAGCTGACTTAGTTCCAGAGCAGAGCAGCCACTTCCTGACTGGGTGAAAGCTTAAACTTTGCAGTGTGATTCTGGGTAATGGTTCCTGGAAGCTCAGATTAAAGTCTGTTTCTTTGTTGCTCCCAGCAGTTCTGTGGTCCATAAATGCTTTTTCTCAAACTTCCCACTGAGGCAAGTGGAGCAGATTCTGTTATTCCTAACTACACTCTTGAAATGATTCCTCACAATCTCTCATATGCTCCCGCCTTGCACATTCCAAAGTTAGCCCTACAACTGAAATTTCCTTCATGCTTTCATGTGGCTCAGTTTACCCAAGCTCGATTGTGAGCTTGATCTGCCTTGGACCCTGGGCTGGACCTGGAAATTTTGTCATGGTTGGGTCTCTTCCCTTTCAGAGAGACAATAAATTTTGTAGTCACTATTAATGAGAGATAGCTAATCTAATTTTATATGGGAGATGCTTGGATTTCTATGGAGTTAGAGGGAAGATACACATGTTGGGGACAAACACTTGAAAGGCAATATCCAATAAAAAATGTTTTCAACCGTTAAAAAAAAGGCATTTCATATTTATTCCATGCTGTCTGCTGAACACTACTCTGAGCATCTATTAATTCATTAACAAAGGGTGAAAAATGTCCTTAGAGGTGATGGACTTTAAATCTACCATGAACCAGAACCACTGCACATCACAATCAGCCTGCCTTCCTTAAATATAACAAAACACACAAGTTCTCCATTGACTCTACCTGTCTCTTCCTAGCAGATGTTATTTTTCCCTCCTTATAAGAGATCAAGGAACAATGAAAAGCTACCTGCGGGTAACTGTTGGGGACGAGAATGCTGTTTGTTATGGGAATTGTGGGGTTAGTAGCATTACAGCTTTATCTCTCATTCAGCTCTCCATCCTGAGCTTCAGGTATATCTGACCTTCCTCATATCTCTGGCATGGTATGCCCTGACCCCTGTGCATTCCTCACTCTGATACTCCATACTGCTCTCCTGCCTTGATAATACCCTGCCCATCTACCATGGCTCAGCTAAAATGCCGCTATAGGTAGAAGCAATTTATTCCACATCTATACAGTGTACCCTTGACATTTACAGATATCTATATTATTCATTTTGACCATTTGCAAACCACCCTAAACCTCCAGACCATGAACTAACTTGAATTTGTATTAGTGCAGACTGTGATTCACAGCTAATGTAAGGAGAATGTCATTGGTCTAAGTGGTGAGGTGTGGTAAAATGAAGTCCCGGGGAAAGAAGATGGTGACTCATGCTCCTGTTCCCACCTCCATCTTCACACGAAGAAGAAAAGAATAGTCATGCCTTCATTCCAGTTCCTCAACTATATCTGAAGGGTCTAGGGGCATCAGGATGTGGGAGTCAAAAAATATTACAAGGGTAAAGGAAGGATATATCGAAGATAACCAAGAACTAAGACAGCAAGACTGCAGTATGGTTAGTTAGGTGCTTGGACTCAGGCTCCACTTGTCAAGCAAAAGTTGATGGTCAAGAACCAGAGAACTGATTGGGCCCCCAAGGGTCAGCCATCATTATTTTCATACTCCGTTATACATGCACTTATCCAGCTTGATTAGTCACAATATTTCCCATTTGTTTGTTTGTTTTTGACTTCAGTGTGAAGCTATAGAGGACATCCAAATGCAGAAGACGCAATGGTCTCAGCAGTTAGTTGCTCTCAAAAAATGTAGCTGCCCACTAGGATCCACAAGTGTGTCCCTCCTTGCAGCGTCACCCTGGGAAGCTGAGGTTCTCCCTTCTCCCTTCTGGATGGCCAAGGACTCACCCTGGTGGTCCTTGTATTTGTATCACAGCCACAGGTCAAAGCAAGCTTTGTTGAGACAGTGGAGTATTTGACCTGAGATGTTTTCACAGGGATGGACCACTGGTCCATGTTGGTTTTGAGCAGGAATGAAATCAAACTCAAGTGATCTGCAAGGATTTCTCCTTTGGGCTTTCTCCTTTGGGCTTTTGGACACAGAATTCGGGAAAATTCAATCTCATTTTGATGACTGGAGTAAAACATAATGACACTTCAGAGCTTACAGCTTGTTTTCCTACCATCTGGAAAATCAGTGAACTAGAATAATAAAAATAATGGCAGTAATCCCAACACACTTAGTAAGAACTTTTTCTGTGTCAGATATTGTGCTGAGCCTCCAGAACTCACTTGGTCCTTACAACAATCCCAGGAGGTTAGTGATCTGCTCACCCTTGCCTAAAGATGAAGAAATGGACATAGTAAGCTTAAGTAATTTGTTCAATATCACACAATTTATAAGAAAGTTAATTTTCTCTCAACTTTTGAAAGCTTTGGACCTTATCACCTCAATTATTAATATATCTGTGTCAGAGCTAGAAGGCAGAATATATCAAAAATTGGAGATAAGAAGTCTAGTCACATTCTAAGACCATTTTCAGTCACTCCAAAAGGCAAGCTGCAACAACGCTGTACAATGCAGCTTTGTCTCACAAGAGCCCGTGTCTATTTCGCAGCTCAACAGCAGTTAACATGAAAGTGCCCTCCAAAGCATGTGGTGTGCTGTTCACCAACACCTCTCACCCTGCTCTCCCGTCTCCACGAGGTGACCAGAATGATATTCCAATCCCAAAATATTCATCTTTAAAACCCTCTGAATCTTCCTCCTGCCCACAGAGAAAGCCCACAGGAGCAGAAGATCCTCCAGGCTCTAGAGTCTTACTCTTTCTTTCTATTACTGTTCCCCAGGTCCACTCCCATAATGCTCTACAAGAGGGAAGGTAATGTATTCCTAGACCACCCCCTCCCTGAGCTCCTGCTACCACCTTTGTCAAAGCTTTCTCCAACTCTTCACAAGTGGCCATCATGGCTAGAATCTGTTTTGGTCTGGCTACTTTGGCTGGTCTACGCTATTCCCCATTCCAGAAACAGGACACCATGATATTGATCTTGGGATTTCAGCACAGCCTTGAAGGAATGATTACATAGCTGATTCTCAAACACTTCCACGTCATTTTTGTCCACTGGGCTCCAACTACCCTGAATAGCATATGGGAAATGTCTGCATAGTGTCTAGAACAGTCATTGCTCAGCATGTTGTATTTTTCCCTCCTAGAGTCCTCTCTTACTCCCTTGGTAACTCTATTGTAGAAGGGCTGTTGTCCTCACCCTGACTTTGTAAATAGATTGCTTGGCAGATACTCTATATCATCTATCCTGTGACATACCTGACAATTATTGAGCCTCTGACAAGAATAGCTGCAAATCCCAATGCTCACTCAGCATTAAATATGGATACTATGCTGGGCTCTGGGTCTGTGACTGTGGGTGGGTAACCAAGAGTCCAGCAGCAAAGAAAGTAAACTTCCAGATGTCGACAACCTAACTCTAAATACACTATAAAATGAACAAGCAAGCTGTTCTAGAAGCACTATTCCACCTTCATAGCAATTGTATTTGTGTCAACAAAAGAAAGAGGGTGGAGTTTTCCATTCTGCTGCAGCTGGAACCATTGTCCCTCAGTTACAATAAGTGCAGTTTGATCATTTTATAAGCAAAAAGAATATTGTTTCAAAGACGTGCTCCTCCTTGTTAGAACTTTCTGTGAAGAAATGGGCTGTGCTCCTAGGCCATAGGCTTCATACTGCAGAGGCATCTAAGGATATCCTCCAGTACCCAAGCTTCCAAAAGGGCAAGGATTCTAGTTCTCCTTTGTAATGTTCTAAGAAATTTAGGAGTTTAGATGATTATTTGGATAAACTGAAACAAGGAAAACTAATCTATTAGAGTCTTATTATCATGATGCATATCTGAGAGAACTAATTTGGAAGGAGGAAAGATTTATGTAGAGTCATGGTTTCAGTGCATTAGTCCTGCCATTTCTGGGCTGTGGTGATGGAGAACATCATCCTGGAAGAATATGATAGAACAAAGCTGCTCACTGCAGGCAGTCAGAAAGCAGAAAGGGACAGACAGGAAGAGGTGAGGAAAGTATAAAGCCTCAAGCACATGCCTCCAGTGAGTTCCTTCTTTCAACTTGGTCTCACCTACTAAAAATTTACAGCACCTTCTAAAATAAAGCCATTAACAGGAATAAAGCCTTCAACACAAGCCTGTGAGACCATCTCTTATTCAAAACTTAGCAACTAAACCTTTTTTCATATGCTCATCATCTTAAAAGCTGGCTCTTTTGTCAGAAGCTATGCTGACACTTTGGCACCCATTTGATGGACAGCACAACATAGTGTGTCCATCAAGACCTTGAATATGGGAGAAATGCTTTATTCAAGCCCATTTTATATGGCAAGTTGTATAACTGGTGTGCCTACACTGGACCCCTCAATCTTACCTGCAAGATTCAATGTTTTGGATCTTAAAATGGCTTTTAAAATTGAAGACAAACAAACTCAAGTTATGGAATAAATTTGCTAAGAGCAACTGTGACTTTTTAAAAGCATGTTTATCCATAAGCTCAAATGCAACCATCAGTGTGGTAGAAAGGCATATTAAAGTAAAACCCTTTTATCTTGTCTGAGTATATTTCTGCAGCATTCCTGCAGGAGAAGGTCCTCAGTTGTCATCCTAACTGGACATAAAGATCTTTCTCAAGCCCTCTACAGAGCCCCTATTCTGTACATCTGCCTGTCAAGACTAACTTTTGGTTTGAAGTTTAGAGAACTCTTAGTCTTTCCACTTTGTGTCTCTAAGTCCATCGTTAAAGGGTTAATTGTATTACATTATTGACATTCTGTGAATCTGGTGGTTGTTACTTCTAATATACCAACACAAAGATCCACATAATGCTTGAAGATGTTCACAGTCCTGCTGATGTCTCTGTACCTGCTGAGAGCTGACTTCTGGAGGAAATAGCACCACTTCTGAATGAAGGGCCATCTTCAGGACTATCCACAGCATAGAGAAGTCTTCCATTTCAGGCTGCTTTTAGTGTCTCATATCATTCCTTCTCCACTCCCCCACCATAGCAGCTTTGAGTGCTGCAGTTTCCCATGTTTCTAATTCCCTTCTGTATGGCTTTTACATAAATACTGATATTGGAATGACATTCATCATATCTGTGTCTTCTATAAGCTCTGTCAGTAAGAAATTCTCAATGCACTTCCTTCTGTATCATCTTAGGCTGTATAATGTGGCTTGGCCACATAACCATAATTATCAGTTAAGTGTTAGATGAAAAGTCCAAATGGAGCCAGCATCCCTATTCTACCTATCTAGGATTTGAATTATATGATTCTCAACTGAGCTAAGTGTTCCCCAGTATACCCTTCTAGTTTGCTTCCTGTCAGTATAATAAAACTCTGACCCAAATCAGCCTGGAGAGGAAAAGGTTTATTTAGCTTACATCTCAGTCTATCATCAAGGGAAGCCAGAGCAAAAACTCAAGACAGGAGCTTGAAGCAGAGACCATGGAGGAAAGCTGTTTACTGGTTTTGCTCCCTGGACTTGCTCAGCTTGCTTTCTTATACAGCTCAGAAGCCCCTTCCCAGGGATGCCACTACCTTTAGTGGGCTAGGCCCTTTCTCAGGCCAATCTGATGGAGGGATTTTCTCAGTTGAGATCCCCTTATCCTATATAATTCTAGCTAACTGTAGAAATCCTAAAACCCAGCAACATGGTGGATGACAGCAGCATAGGAAATTTTTGAGCAAGGTCATAGAGAATAGGAAAAAGATCTGTTCTGGAGTGAGACATTCTAAACTGTAAATCCCACCCATAAAAGTTGTGTGGCATGAAACAAGTGCTTTATCCTCTTGGGCCTCGGTTTATGCATCTATAAACTGGAAGAAATCATTGCTGCTAGGTATTGTTGTCTTAGAGATAGGAGTCCATGCCCCAAGAATTCCTAGGCTCTATTCCTTTAATCCGTAGGTGAGTACCTGCCTCACTGAGGTCACTATAATTGGTAGAGTAACTATAATTAGTGATGTAACTGTAAAGGGTGAGTCAGGTTTTCAAATTTCCAAAGTAAAGCTAAAACTGTACAAACTAATAGCTAAGAAGAGGCCAGTGAGATAGCTCAGCAGGTAAAGCACTTACTTGTGCAAGCCTGTGATTTGAGTCTCATCCCTGGATCCCATAGAGGAGAGAACCAGAGAACCAGAGATCCAATTCACAAAGTTGTCTTCAACCACATGTGTCATAGTACATGAAACACACACACACACACACACACACACAAATAAAAAATAAATAAATAAATAAGTAAATGGTTGTTTTGCTTTAATATCAAACATACAATTATCTCCAATAAAAGAGTATTGGGCCTTTTCTCCAAAAGTTAAACAAAATTATCACATAACCCTACAATTACACTCTTAGGTGTATACCCAAAAGACTGAAAGAGAAAGTATATGTACATGTGTGTTCATATCAGGCCTATATACTATAGCTAAAATAGAAACAAAAAACATTTATGAATAAATGAATGGAAAAGCATATAATAGTAGACACATACAAAGAAATATTTGGCATGAAATACTGACACATGCTGCAACACAGATGAACATCTGAAACATTTTGCAAAGTGAAAAAAGTATGCCAAAAAAAATCACCTATCAGTAGTTCCATTTATATGGTCTATCCAGAATAGATGAATCCATAGAGGCAGAAAATAGATGGATGTTAGCCAGAAGCTGAGAGTAGGAGGGAAGGGGGAAAACCTACTTTATAGGTAAAGGGTTTTACTTGGCAGGAATGGAAATAGATACAGTTGCTCTCTCACACACACTTGCCAGTTTTCACATGTACTGTGGCCTTCCGCACACAACATTCTCCCACACTAGGATCTGCCACATCCACTTCTATCTCTTACCTATTCTCCAAAAGGGAAGCCTCACAGAGCTTCGTGCCCAGTAGTATAAGGCTCAGCTATGAGTTTCCTTGGCAGTCATGCTTCCCTTCATGGTAGTTATTAATCTCACAACCAACCTGAGATCAGGACCGTATTTTGTGTCTATCTTTTTGTAGTCTAGCACCATAAACCATAACTGTTTTGAAAGAACAAATGAATAATTAGTGAGAGACACCAGGATGTGATATACCACTATAAAATAAACAATTCTTTGACAGTTTGTTGTCGTTATTGTTTTCTTTATCATTCTTTCCTCTGATGGACTGTAATTGGCAGATGTGTAATTGTGGGTGTATGTTGACTTCCTGGCACACCCAGGAAAAAAAGTTGTCCCAAGATCTGCAAAGGGTAAAGAGTGGCTGTCACTTTTAAGCCATGAAAACAATGTGATGTCAGCACAGCTCCCCTAATACTTTAGTGACAATGGACTCCTCTGGGAAAATCTGTAAAATAAGCTTCAAAAAGAACAAAGCACTGACCTCTATCCTTTCACACACCCGCCCCCTAGTGCCAAGAACTAGCAAATATGGTAAAGTGGAAAATTAAATCCAGATTAAAGCTATTTCACTGGCCTCTTTAAAAACGAACTGGAATCATGCAATAGAGAAGAAGACTGACTGTGTGAACATACTGTATGCATTTTCTTCCATTCATGACACCCACAGTGCACTCACAGTGCCTGGAGTTTCTGGGCATCCCAAGCAACTGTGCCAACCTTAGCCCTGGATCCTTAGGTATCTGGGTCTTTGAGAGACTTTAGGCAATTTTTTTATATGTATATGAGTGTGTGTGTGTGTGTGTGTGTGTGTGTGTGTGTGTAAATGTCTCTAGTGTTCCTAGTTTTATGTCTTTTTAGGTTTGAGGGTTGAAGAGAGGCATCTCTGTGGTTAATTTTATAAGGTGTACTTTGGGTGGATTCAGGAATCATTTTGCTAAGCTCATTACATTTACAAGACTTCTCTTGGATATTCACATGCTCATGGACAATGTGCTGTCTGTCTTGATCCAAGACCGTCCTATGTTTTCCACGTGTGCGATGAGATGCTTAAAGATGCTATGTCATCGTAGAGATGAACCTGGAAGCCCACCAAAGAAACCAGCAAGAATCTTTGCCTTCTGCTGGGTATTTATCACCTTGGCACTGAATTAGCACTATTCTTCTCCCACTCACTAATGAGGTAATTTAGCACAAATTACTTGAAAACTGGAAAAGAGGTAATGGCTTTATTATATATGTGGTTGGCAAAAAGTAGTGCTTCTCTAAACTTGGTGAGTACAAAAGTAAAAAAATAATTAAAGTGATCCTCCATGATGATAAACTGGGACTCACTACCTCTGCTAAGCTGCCATCCTTTGAATTATGGACAAACTAGCTTACTTCAGAGTAGCTTCATTTCTAATGCCCAGGCTGCTTCATAAGCTTCAGTGGCACAAGAAATGATACTCGGGCTGGAGAGATGGCTCAGCAGTTAATAGCACTGACTGCTCTTCCAAAGGTCCTGAGTTCAAATCCCAACAACCACATGGTGGCTCACAACCATCTGTAATGGGATCTGATGCCCTCTTCTGGTGTGTCTGAAGAGAGCAATGGTGTACTCATGTACATAAAATAAATAAATAAATCTTTAAACAAACAAACAAACAAACAAACAAAGAAATGATGCTTCTGCCTGCATTGGTGAATGGCAAAGAGTTCCTTCCTGGAAAGAGACTTAAATGGACTCTTACTGGAGCTCAAAAACTTTCAAAATTTCTTGAGTCCACTGCATGATACTCAAAATCTTTACTCATTCTGTTTTTACCCCTATTTTCCCTAATTCTACCAGTATCCAAGTATTCCTTTGCCCCTATCTGAAGGTTTCTTTACCAAATTATGATCATATTTTGAATCCTCACAGATTCATTTAATGTATCTGTATCAAAAGCTTGTTATGGGCCAGGCACTATGCGAAGTGCAGCAATAGATGTGGTTGCCACCCTCCTGAAGGGCATAGATGAACTCATGACAGAAAAGGGTTGTGTTCTTAACTAAAGCACCAAATGTGCACGTGGCATAAAGGCTCAATAAGGCGGCATTCCAACTGGGGTCTGACTATTGTGAAGAAGTTGGTCTAATACATTAGGAAATTTGGTCCAAATTGTGAAAGCATCATATGCAAAGGCCACGCATAAGAACAAAATGAATAATGTGTGATTTCTCACTCTAACCTTCTCTCCCAGACCCTGTGTTCTATTATCTTTGCTTAATGGAAATCCTTGAAAACAGGTTTGAATCCTACCTCTCCCCTCTTTTCTAAATTATTTTTATTAGTGTGCATTCACTGTATACATGGTGGATTTAATAATGGCATTCTTTTTCATGAATATAATGATTTATGCTTTTTTATTCCCTATTACCTGCTCCTGTTACTCTCCCCTTCCTCTTTCCTATAGTCCCTCCCCTTCTATTTTATGTCATACGTATATACACCCCTAGATTGTATATATGAGGAAACCCAGGGGTTTTTTGTATTTGTGTATCTGCCTTACTTTGCTTAATATGATACTCTTCCATTCCCCTGCCTCCAAAATATCCTGAGTTTTTTTTAAAGATTTATTTTATGCATATAAGTACACTGTAGATATCTTCAGACACACCAGAAGAGAGTATCAGATCCCATTATAGATGATTGTGAGTCACCATGTGGTTGCTGGGAATTGAACTCAGGTCCTCTGGGAAGAGCAGCCAGTGTTCTTAACCGCTGAACCACCTCTCCAGCCCTTGGTTTTCTTTATAACTGAATAAAACTCTATTTAATAATTCTCATTCATTTGTTAGTGGGTTCCTAGGCTTCCTCTATAGCTTGGCTATTGCAAATACGGCCAACATCTCACTCTCAGCTGGACTAGAAAATTGTTTAAAACTTACATGATACTAAGGTTTCATATGGAAGCTCATTCTCTACATCCTCCTATTTTCTCTATTACAAGTTCTTGGGGAGCAAAACTCTCTGTAATTCCCACATAGCCTGGAAGAAATTCCTGTACAGTAAGAACTTAAATTGTTGTTGGCTGAATTATTTTTTTGTTCTTCAAAGTATTAATCTTTAAGCCTAGCTAGCAATCAGATATTTCTGAGAATGAAATTGGAAAATGTTTTAAAGTCTAGAATGCTTCGCTTGAATACTAAGGAACTACCTGCAGCATAGAACTGTGCCTCCTGCCTCTGTTCCTAGTACCCACGACGGAATCATTTTTGTTTCCTTTCATGTGTAATCTAATAAAACACTTGCTGGTGGGAATCAAGTTTTGTTTTTAATGAGCCTTAGTGCTTGGAATGGTGTTTGGTGGGTAGCTGATTCCCACAAAGTTGAAATCTAGGTAAGCCATAGAAAACTTTGTTTTCAAGGTTTCACCAGGAGGAGCAATGACTCTAGTAACTGAAGTTGGAGAGGGGTAAATCATGAACAATATCGACCCAGTAAATGGAGAATTTTCGTTTCCCTGAAGAAAAGGCCTAAAACAGTTGGTCCTCCAGGGCACCAGAGGGCCAAGCAGAAAGATGCGAAACTGCAAAAGTGTGCCGCGGTTTGGACTTACAGGTCTTCTGGACGAAGCGACAACGCGGTCTCATCCCCCACAATCCTCAGCAGCGAGGACTGCGAGTCCCATGATGCTACGCAGCTACTCTGGATTCGGTCTGGGAAGCTTGCTGTGGAACTAAGTCATCGCCAGCAAATGGGCGTCAGAAGGTTCTCCAAGACCCCGGGTTCTTAGGGCGGTAAAGGCTGGAAGAGATAGGGAAGGGGCAATGGGCTAGGGGGATACGTCCTGAGTTGTGTGAAGTGTGGCTCTGTGAAGAGGCCTAGCTTTGTAGAAGAAAAACCCCCGCAAAGTAGGTCCTTTAATGACTGGAAACTACATTTCCCAGCATCCTTATGGTGAGAGGACTTCATTGTCCGAAAGCCTCTGCGAGAATCAACACGCATTCCGCTTCCCCTTGCTGACCAGGAGCTCTGAGACTATGAAGAGCCACTGGGTTTCGCGGTTCCTGCGTCCTGACGGCAGCGGACTCCGCTGGACTTCAACTCCCCATGGGCGTCTGGCACCCGCCCTGCGGAGAGGTGAGAAGAAGACTCGCTCCGGGAGAAGGTTCGGGCGGGCGTGCCCGCTCTGGCGTCCGCGAGAGTGACACACCCCCTACAGGGCCCCGCCCACCCGCGAGGCTCGGGGAATGGCGGGTCCCGGCCTGAACCGATGGGTCTGGCCGGAGGGCTGCCTTCCTCCTAGACCCAGCCCCTGCGGGGCGGAGTTCCGTCTCAAAATTAATGAACTCTTAGGTAGTAAATCAGGTAACTACTCACGTAGTAGGGTTTTGTTTTGTTTTGCTTTGTTTTTTTAAGTGCCCTGGAACCTATGCGTTTCCAAACACTAAGCCCCTTTGTTAGTCTGTATATCCTGAAGAATATCTTACTTTACTCCCAGAACTATTTCCAAGACTTTTTTGTACTTTTGCTTTTCAGTTTTTCCACCGTAAAAGGCATCCCAGCATCCACCTTTTGTTCTTCCTGGATCTATGGCTGATGATAAACTGAGTTATTCAGTGCCCAAACACACTTCTCCTCTCTCCACACTTGTGCCGTTTTGTTGTTTGCCACTGTTTTGGTTTTAACCCGTTATTTAATTTCATTTATTCCAATGACTTAGAGTCAAGGCTGCCCTTGTAAGGCTGCTGCTTAACTGCTAGAATTAGTCACGTCTTTGATTACGTATTTAAGTAGTTAGTATACACACATTCTGGTGGACTTTTCAGAAAAGGATGGGAGGTGGGTCCACTGGTAAGAGCATGTGCTGCACAAGCCTAAGAACACAAAGTTGAACCCCCCAGTACTCTCATAAAAGGCCCTTGCTGTGACTCTCAGCCAATTCCAGGTTTTAAAGAGTTAGGAGGGGCATGACATAGCAGGATACAAAGGCCTCCTCTGGCCTTAGGTATGTGTACCCTCACACACAGACAAAGGGGTAATATTGTTTTGAATCTGTGGATATAATTCAAATATCGATTTATCTGTGTACTTTTACAAAAAATATAACACCCCAGGAAAATGTTAACATTTTAATGCAATTGTCAAGTTATTCCACTTGAAGACTGGTTACTCTTGACGAAATCTTTTCTCTCCTTAAAATTAGTGCATGGTTTGTGTCCCTGTTCAGTGTAACAGTATTTACTGCTTACTATAGACAAATATTGTCAATAGTCTAGCAAATTTGTAAGTTGATCCTTATCCCATGGAGATTCCTTAGTTATTTAATCCAACTCTCTTTAAAAGTAAATGGTGAAATGCAGAGGAAATCGTGATTTGCCTAAAAGCTTTTGTAGATGGTGCTGCAATCTTAACTTGTTACTATGATCCACACTTAGCAGTACACCAGAAACACTACAAATGTTTCTTCTAAGTACAAACTGACAAGCCTTAGGACCAGAAGTACTGAATTAGTCATCAGGTGGAGATGGGGCAACACACACAACATGTCAGTAAATGGTAATGTAAGAATATATTCTTTGGAGTTGGTTGTTTAAGATGAGTTTCTCTGTGTAATCTTAGCTGTCCTGGAGCTGTAGAGCAGGCTGGTCTTGAACTCACAGAGATCCACCTGTCTCTGCCTCCCAAGTGTTGGGATTAAAAGCATGTGCCACCACTGACTGCCTGAGAATATATGGTTTAATGTTTATTTTTTTGAATTTTTATAGGAAAAATAACAAGCCAGGACCAGACAAGATAATTCTGCAGGCAGAGGTATTACTGTCCTGGGTTTTGTCCTGGGAATCATGAGATGAAAGAAGAGAACCAAGTCCTGAAAATTGTCCTCTGACCTCCACCCATACTTCTACATGTACATACCCACATATACATATACATATCCACACACAAATATACAAATAAATAAGAAAACTAACCAATTATGTCATTGAAGTGGTTCAGTTCTAAAAACAAGCAGTAAATTAATAAAACTTGCAATTTAGATTTAGTGAACTCTATTTTATATGCCTTTTTAAAAAGTAAATTTTGGCCTTTTCCAACAGAGTCATTTTCTATAAGACAGGCCAGAAATCCATAGTAGTAGTTTTGTAAATTGATAAGTCTTTTAATTTTGAATTTGTTTTCTCACTGTAAATACACAAGATAAGTTAGAAAAAAGAAAAATGAAGAGAAATATGTAGGATTTTGTATAGATGTCAGATGTGTTCTTGTTTTGTTTTTCAAGACAGGGTTTCTCTGTGTAGCCCTGGCTGTCCTGGAACTTGCTCTGTGAACTAAGCTGACCTCAAACACTCAGAGATCTGACTGCCTCTATGCTGGGATTAAAGGTGTGCACCACCACTACCTGGTGTCAAATGGACTCTTAAGGAGTCCTTATGAATCAGATTGCTCATGTTATAATCAAGCCACTGATCATAACCTTATTGGGAATATTCAAAGGCCTTTCAGAGAAATGAAACACACCTTCCCCCACTCAAAGTCCTATTGCCAGAGACTATAACACCACCCACATCGGAGAATAAGCAAAGTCACATAAAGAAATAATGGGATGGAGAGATGGCTCAGCAGTTAAGGACACTTTTAGAAGACCTGAATTTGGTTCCCAGCATCCACCTCAGGTAGCACTTCTAAATGCCTGTAACTCCAGCTCCAGGGGATCCAGCACCCTTGTAGCTTTCACAGGCCTGCTCACAAGTGACATACATTCATGTAGACACACATACATTTAAGCAAAAATTTTTAAAATCTTAAATATCCTATAAATATTTCATTATTCTCACCCTATCATAAATAGAATCCAAGGTAGAAATGACAGTGTTGCATGCCTTGATAATTTTGCCCATTCTGTTTATCTAACTGGCTTATTTCTCTAAGATTGCATATAACTCTAGTGTCATTTCCAGGTAATCTTTATTCCCACAGAAGACCAAATGGATATATTTTGAAATCGCATCATAAGAACCACAACCATGAAGGTCCAGAGCAGAAGTGAACACCTTACAATCTTCTGCTACCCAGAAAGCTGAAATAGGATCATCTGAGCCCAGCATTCTGAGGCAAATTTGAACAAGTCTTTGGCCCCCAAACATCATCTTGTACATACAGTGCCAAACACAGTCCCTTTCACTCAACATGTGTCTTTAGAGCAACTAAAGCTGTTGGGCACTGGGAAGTCAGTGGACATCAAAGACAGACAGAGCCCCTACTCTCAGGGTTTACTTTGGTGGTTAGCAAACTTGCTGTGAAAGGGCAAATAGTAAATATTTTAGGTTGTGTGAGCCATATGGTTGATTACAACTTCTCCGTCATAGTTGTATCAAAACGCTCATAGATAATAATTTCAGTTAAGTTTTATTAATGGAAACAACTTTGAAAACTGGGTGTTGGTAGCCTGATGGCAGTTGACTGATCCCTGATCTAATGAGGAACTTAAAAATTAAGTTACATAAATATGAAGGTTGTGAAAAGGAATATTACGAAGTACTTTGAGATACCAGTAGAAGAGATCTGACCTCAGGAATCCCTGCACAGCTCACATCAGAACAGACATGAGTGCAGAGCTCTCAAGAATGAATATGAACAGGCAAAGAGCTTTCTGAACGCAGGGCAGGCAAGACCCCAAGAAGGAAAGCAAGTGATGGCATGTTGTAGACAAAGTCAAGGGCCAGAAAGTATAGTAGGACATGACATTAGCTACGCCCAGCAGAGACTTGTTGGTGCTGTTAAGGTCTCTATCCCAAGGACTTGATTTTTGTTGTTTTGTTTTGTTTTCTTTTGGCCTTTTCAAAACAGGGTTTCTCTGTATAGCCCTGGCTGTCCTAGAACTCACTCTGTAGACCAGGCTGGCCTCTAACTCAGAAATCTGCCTGCCTCTGCCTCCCAAGTGCTGGGATTAAAGGTGTGCACTACCACGCCCAGCTGAGGGTATTATTTTTTGACTGAAGTCAGGAACTATACTAATTTGACTGCCCATAAAACCTAAGATCTGAGCCAGCATACTTGCCTCTGAACATCACTTTTCCCCATCAATAAAATGAGAATTTTAAGCATTTAATTATAAGCATGAAAACATTAAAATAAGTAAACATTTCTGATTCCTTTCTAAGCGAACTTCAGAGGAAGCAGTAACTAAGAGTGCCACGTCATTACTCCTAATGCTGCTGACTAGGACAGCTACTGAATCTATACTTCTGAGTTTTATTTTCTCTCCTACTTTATGTCTGACACACAAAAACATGTTTTGTTTCATTTTTTAACCCTTTCTCGATGACACTCAGCCAGAAAGGCTACTTTGCTAGTATATTTTCAAAGCATTGTTCTACCTTTCCAATTGCTTTTATCTCTTTGATTAAATGGAATTCATAGGTGAGGCTTTGAATTTTTTTATTAGATATTTTATTTACACTTCAAATGTTATCCACTTTCTGGATCTCCCTACCCCCCCCCCAGAAACCCCTTATCCCATCCCCCCTCCTCCTGCTTTTATGAGGGTGTGACCCCACCCTCACATTCCCCTACACTGGGGCATCTAGACTTCACAGGACCAAGGGCCTCTTCTCCCATTGCTACATATGCTGGCTGGAGCTATAGGACCCTCCATGTGTGCTCCTTGGTGGTTTAGACCCTAGGAGCTCTGGTTGGTTGATATTGTTCTTTCTATGGGGTTGCAAACCCCTTCAGCTCCTTCAATCCTTCAACTCTTCCACTGGGGACCCTGTGATTAGTTCAATGGTTGGCTGCTCTGGTAGAGCCTCTCAGGAGACACTTTTAACAGGCTCCTGTCAGTATGCACTTCTTGATATCCACAATAGTGTCTGCGTTTGTGACTGTATATGGGATGGATCCCCAGGTGGGGCAGTCTCTGGATGGCCTTTCCTTCAGTCTCTGCTCTACACTTTGTCTCTGTATTTGCTCCCATGAGTATTTTGTTCCCCCTTCTAAGAAGGACCAAAGCACCCACACTTTGGTTTTCCTTTTACTTGAGCTTCATGTGGTATGTGAGTTGTATCTTGGATATTCTGAGCTTTGGGGCTAATATCCACTTAGCAGTGAGTGCATACCATTTGTGTTCTTTTGTGATTGGGTTACCTCACTCAGGATGATATTTTCTAGATCCATCCATTTGCCTAAGAATTTCATGAATTCATTGTTTTTAATAGCTGAGTAGTACATTGTGTAAATGTAACATATTTTCTGTATCCATTCCTCTGTTAAAGGAAATCTGGGTTCTTTCCAGCTTCTGGCTATTGTAAATAAGGCTGCTATGAACATAGTAGAGCATGTGTCCTTGTTATATGTTGGAGCATCTTTTGGGTATATGCCCAGGAGTAGTATAGTTCAAATAATACTATGTCCAAGTTTCTGAGGAACCACCAGACTGATTTCCAGAGTGATTGTATCAGTTTGCAGTCCTACCAGCAATGGAGGAGTGTTCCTCTTTCTCCACATCCTCGCCAGCATCTGCTGTCACCTGAGTTTTTGATCTTAGCCCTTCTGACTGGTGTGAGGTGGAATCTCAGGGTCTTTTTGATTTGCATTTCTCTGATGACTAAGGATGTTGAACATTTCCTTAGGTGCTTCTCGACCATTTGAGTTTCCTAAGTTGAGAGTTCTTTGTTTAGCTCTATACCCCATTTTTTAATAGGGTCATTTGATTGTCTGGAGTCTAATTTCTTAAGTTCTTTATACATATTGGATATTAGCCGTCGGATGTAGGATTGGTAAAGATCTTTTCCCAATCTGTTGGTTGCCGTTTTGTCCTATGGACAGTGTCCTTTGCCTTACAGAAGCTTTGTAATTTTATGAGGTCCCATTTGTCAATTCTTGATCTTAGAGCATAAGCCATTGGCGTTCTGTTCAGGAACTTTTCCCCTGTGCCCATGTATTCGAGGCTCTTCCCCACTTTCTCGTGTATTAGTTTCTTTTAGTAAATACACACAATAAGATTTAAACCAACTCTTAAATTTTTGAATGCTAAAAGAAGAAAATGAAATATCCGTTAATGTTTGCCATGTACAGGATAGCATCCGACATTCTGATGAAAGGGGTTAAGAAGAGTCAGTTAATTTGGACGAAATTACAGGACACCTAATTGGGAAGCTAGAATTGTATTTAAATACACGAGGAAAGCTCTTTAGAAGCCAAAGTGTGATACCACTGAAAATTATTTCAAGATAACACTGTTTTCTCTTTTCAGGTTTCTTGACCACCACAACTAAGTCGGGTTATGATAGAAGACCAGTGGACATAACTCCTTTAGAACAAAGAAAATTAACTTTTGATACCCATTCATTAGTGCAGGACTTGGAAACTCATGGTGAGAAACATGAATACTTGAAGAAAATTAGCCACACTCATATAATGAATCCCCAAGTCAGTGGCACTGTTACCAACAATTAAGAGGGATTATTGAAAAAGAATACTTGCCATACACTGGGATGTTTTATAATCACTTAAAATCATTGTTAAGAAGAGAGTGAAAAAAAGCATAGGATAAAATTATATGCACAACATGTTTCCAATGAAGTAAAACAAAAAAAAATTAGGCTAATACTAAATTCTGGGTGGAAATATAAATGTTCAATAAAAATTAATATTGTATTTACAGATATGCTAATATGTTACAAGGGAACACCTGATAGATAGTGCATAGTGGTATTCAGAAATACTGAATCTGCTTACTAAACTTCTAGATAAACCTAAATGTCTTAGGAATCAATAAAAGAAAGTTTAGTAATTTTATAGAAAAGTAGGCAAAGGCCATAAAAAAGTAGTGCACAGGAAAATAATAATAATGTATCTACCTGCTTAACTTCACTGTCAATGAAGTACTAATTGAAGAACAAATGAAAATAATGAAATACCATTTTATTGCAAATTATATACTTCCTACCAAAAAGACTAAAAATATTCAATTTTGTTGTAGATCTAATTAGGAATTACAGAATGCTTTTAAAATAAGATAGCATTGTCCATCTTTTCACTGTAACTCTTTTAAGTATAATAGTGGAGCTATTGAAAGTTTGTTAGCTGTATCTTATGCTATCGATGTACATGTTTTAAAATGAGATTTACTTGTATACAGGATTTGACAAAACACAAGCACAGACAATTGTATCAGTACTAAGTACGTTATCAAATGTCAGCCTGGATACTATCTACAAGGAAATGGTGACTAAAGCTCAACAGGTAATACATTCATTTATTATCTCTCCTGAGAGTTTCATTACATAATCTTTTCTAAGGAAGGAAAAAAGGAAGAATTAAAAGGCCTTTCTTAGTCTGTCTAGAAGAACTGGAGTGTCCCTAACGAGAGTACTTGATACCTAGAGTGGAATTCAGTCATCTTCCCTTGTGTGAGATAAATGTAGTATTTCAATCATGGTGGTAGACTATAGTGAAGCAACTTTTCCCCTGGAAAACTCTCCAGAGTAAAAGAGCTAGCTTGCAATATGATGCGTATACTGTTTTGATCAGCCATGCCATGGTTAATTCTTACAGACTCTGTAAGCTAGGCGGGTCTAACATAGCTATGAAAGACTTTATAAATGTTCTGGCTGAAGTGTTTAGATCTGATGGGATGTAAAATTCTTCAAAACCCTTAAGCATTACTTACTGGTGGTGAGGGTGCATGCCATGGCACAAGCGTGGAAGTCAGAGGACAGCTTACAAGAGTTGGTTCTTTCCTGCCACCATGTGAGTTGGTTCAGTCCTGGGGCTTGATCTCAGGTTGAAGCTAAGGCGGCATACACGCTTACCGACTAAGCCATTTGCCGACCTGGGCATAGATTGAGTGATTTTTAAGACTTCATATTTCAATGATAATGAGCAAAAATTAACAAGATATTGAACTGTTTAAAAATTTGTTTTCTTCTTATACTTACTTTTATTTTAATTTTTTTAGGTTTAGTCTTTTTCCTTCAGATGTTATTTCATAACCATAAAAATTAAGATTTCTTAACATAAAATTAGAATCTACTTCATACAATTCAGTTATTTTAAGTTTTAGAGAAAGTTAAAAGCTCTTACAGATTTTTACTATAATTCTTAATTTGTTAGACATTAAAATACCTATCTCTTACATTTAACTTTCTTTTCAATTTTGCATTATTTTTAGCTTATCTTATTTCAGATCATCACAGACTAGTCAATTAAAAACTGGAAAAAAATGGCCAAGCATTTAATTAATTCTCCCAAAGCGCTGCTATGTCTTATAGTGGGTGATCCAAAGGAGCTATTGACATTTTCAGTAAAGTAACTTACTATTAAATTTTAAGCTTGCTTTTTGTGTAAGCATTAATTCAAAACTATTATTTGAGGAATATTTCTGCTGCCAGAACCACTTAGTCCTACATACTAAAAATAGCACTCAGTGTAGAAATGTTACTATTAAACTTTTGGCTTTTAAAAATACTGGTGTTCGATGTTAAAAACACCCTGATCATGGGAACCTAATCCCACCTCTAGGATAAAAGACTTTAATCCCGAATAATGAGGTAAAGTTAGTTTCTAGAAGGAAGCAGCCATGTTTGAAAGTGATATCTAGTGAGTGGCAGACAAAGTTAGTATGAGGCCAAACAGAGCAGTTCAGTCAGAAATTGAGAGAAGCTAGATTGAATCAGTCAGCTTGGAGAGGAGTTTGAGCCAGAACAGCCAGCCAAGAGATCAGAAAGAACAAGGAAGGAGTGAACTTATTTAGCAATAAGTCTCAAAAGCTGAAAACATTCTAGGCCTAGATAAGACTGTACAAATGCTAGAAACTTCCAAGATAGGCCTAGGTTAACAGACAAAGGCATTGATCCTTAGACATGACAATTTTATCCAATGAACAAAAGTTACTTTTACATAAAGATGTATGAATTGTAGACCCTTTGAAGACTAAGTTATCATAGCTTTCAGATAAGGCCGAAATTATTATGCCCTCTGTTATAAAAAATTTAAGTCAGTTTTTCAGTCTTTCTTATATCAATCAGCTGGGAAATATAACTTTAAAAATGGACTAGTGGCTCTTTTTGCTTGGACCTTTTTCTTTACTAAGAAGCCCTGATATGTAAGCCTGTTCTCAAGATTGCACTCTATTCCTTTTCCTTTTGATAAAGAGAAACTATGAGTCTTTAATTTTAAGAAGCTGAGTGTGGAAACAGACTTCTTCATAGGGTTGCTGTGGCACTTCTGCAGAAATGATCTGCTAAGTATACTTGGTGCACACCCAGGCTGTGGCAAGAGGGACAAGAATTAGGTTGAAAACATTAAACTTAATTCTTCCCATTGGTATAGGGGTTTATTACAGAAACAAAGTATTCTTTTGAAAGTTATACAGAGCAAGACCTTTTCAGCAAAAAAGGCTTATAGTCCTTTATATGTTAGGTAGGAGTTTGCTTTTCTTTCATATTTTCTCTGCAGTGTCAAATACAGGAAAGAGACCAGGACATTTAAACAAAACTAACTTGCTGTGCTAATAAAGGGTAATTATTTCAGCTGTTTATCTTATTTTTTTTTTTAAAAAGCAATCCTCTGAGGCCTATTTGATTTCTTTGTATTTTCATATGGTAGAAAAGTCTCTCAAAATCAGAACAAACAAAACCTAGGGGCTAGAGAGATAGCTTAGAAAGAAGAGCACTGGCTGCTCTACCAGAGGTCCTGAGTTCAATTCTCGGCAATCACATGATGGCTCTCAACCATCTGGCATGCATGAAGACTATAAATCAATCAATCAATCGATCTATTTATCTATATATCTAAGAGAGAAACCCTGAAGCACCGCTGAGGAGCTCACAGAGGCTAAGTAAGCGTCTCTGCTGGGATATTCTCCATTAAAGACCCAGATAGTTCTCTTCACTGAAGATAAGGTTTTCTTCCTTGAATTTCCTCATTTTTAATTCTGTTATTTCGGATATGTGAGTTTCATGTGTTAGCATGTTTACATTCTTTTAAAAATTTATAAAACAATTCAAAAATAAAAGGATGCCACTATTCTATACATCACTTGGTTATTTTTATTTTATTTCCTAGGAAATAACAGTCCAACAGCTAATGGCTCATTTGGATTCCATCAGAAAAGACATGGTCATCCTAGAGAAAAGTGAATTTGCAAATCTGAGAGCAGAGAATGAGGTAATAGAATTTTTAACTTACTAGTAGTGATAAGAAGGTAACTGATCTCAAAAATATGCTAGTAAATAACTTAGTAAAACCAAATAATGCTTTGTATTACAAGTTTTTAAATTAAAAATTCACTATTTAGAGCTGGGCATGTCGAGGTACACCTTTAAATCCAGCACTTAGGAGACAGACACAGGTGAGTATAGGTGAGGCTGAGACCAGCCTGATCTACATAGCACATTCCAGACCAACTAAGGCTAAAGGGGAAATCCTGTCTCAAAAACAAAAACAAAATTCACTGTTTAAAAAGTTAAATTACACTTGGGAGGCAGAGGCAGGTGGATTTCTGAGTTTAAGGCCAGCCTGGTCTACAGGGTGAGTTCCAGGATAGCCAGGGCTACACAGAGAAACCCTGTCTCGGAAAAAACAAACAAACACACAAAAAAAAAGGTTAAATTAGATTATCTAATCTTCATTTCTAAACCAGTTTCTTGCATACTGAGTACATATTGTAAGTTGTTTATGTAAAAATCATAAAAAGGGGGAAGGATTTGAGCTCTAATATTATATAAATTTTCTAGTATAGCTTATATATTGTTTTTAAAATTGAAAGTACTATGATGTTTTCCATTGTATTTAATGCTGTGTTGTCCTTATTACTGTGAAAAAAATTTAAATGTTATTTTAAAATTCTGTTTATGTGCATGGTTATATGTATATGGGTGCAGGTGCCACAAGAGGGCATCAGATCCTGTGTTGGAGTAACAGACATTAGGGAGCAACCTATCTTGGCTGCTAGGAACCTGAACTCAAGCCCTCTAGAAGAGCAGTAAGCACTCTTAACCACTGAGCCATCTCTGTAGACCTCCAAGATGTACTTTTGTAGTTAAATCAGAAACAACTTAAAGTTTAAGACTTATTTGGGAGATAGGAGCTTAGGGGGGAAAGGAAGGGGCCTGTAGAAAAAGACGTGCCTATAGAGGTCAGAAGAGGGTATCAAATCCCCTGAAATAGGGTCACAAGCAGCTGGTCCAATTCAGGGCCTCTAGAGTAGCAGCAAGCAGCCTTAACCACTGAGCCATGTCTCCAGCCCTAGCTTAAATATTTTTAAATTCAAAGAAGTAAATCATTTTAAAAAGTAAAATCTAGTGCCAAAACTAAATATTTTATACCTACAATATGTTTAATGAATACAGTGATCTTTTCTTTTTTAAAAATCATAATTCTGTATTTAAAAAAAATCCATAGGTACCCAAATTTTGCTAATCTAAATTTTCAAATTTTTAAAGTAACCACAGGCACTTTTGGATTGATCCTAACTGTTGCCTCTTTTACACCTAGAAAATGAAAATTGAACTAGATCAAGTTAAGCAGCAGCTGACTGTAAGTGAAATTTATTCCACTAGTTTCAAAACAAATACCCATTACAAGATCATTTTTAAAAATACTAATTTCCTTTAAAGAATGAAACCAGTAGAATCAGAGCGGACAATAAGCTGGACATCAACCTGGAAAGAAGCAGAGTGACTGACATGGTAATATGCTTCTTAAAGTTCGTTTTTTCATTTCTTATGTATATGCCTAGTAGTGTGCTTTTTTTAAAGATTATTTTTAATTATGTATTGATGTATGGTATGTATCCATATGTCATATATCCACCTTGGAGGCCTGTCCAGTGGGAGTACAAGAAATAAAAAAAGAAAGCAGCAAGTCCTCCTAACTGCTGAGCTATTCTTCCAGCCCCTCCAATAACGTTTTTAAATGAATTTTCCTGTTATATTTATCCCTTTTTAAGTTATTTATAACCTTTTTTCATTGTTGCTGTTGTTACAACACCTGTAGAAGTGAGAGACAACTTTGCAGTCAGTTCTCTTGACCTGCTTGTGGGCTTAAGTTCCAACTCAGGTTGCAGGCTTGTGCGGCAAGCATCTTTCCCCACTGAGTCATTTTTCTTTTAATTTGACTTCCTATCCTTTAGTTCACGGATCAAGAAAAGCAACTTATGGAAGCAACCAATGAATTTGCCAAAAAGGTATGTAGAAGTTTGTTTTTCATATATCATGTGCTCTTGTATGCTTCAGTTTGTACGTTTGGATTTTAAAGACCTCGCCCTATAGAATCTTGAGTTCTTCACTGCTGTCAGTGTGCCAGCACTTTGGGGAAAGCTGCCCAGAGGTAATGGAGGGACTTGAGCTGCTGAGTAGGAATTAAAGCTTTCTAGGGCTAGAGAGATGACTCAACATACCACACTTAACAAGGGACTAGAGTTTGTTTCCCAGTACACAACATCAAGGCAGCTCACAACCATCAATACCTCTGTTCCAGGGGGTCACGTACCTGATGCCTCCAACACATATCCACACACAGACACACAATGTAAAATAAAACAAATCTTTAAAAAAAAAAAAAAAAAAAGGGAAGAGGAATTAAGGATTGGGCCCCAGACCCAGCATTTGGGAGGCAGAGGTAGATCTCTGAATTTGAGGCTAGCCTGGTCTCTACATAGTGAGGGCCTAGCTAACCAAAGCTACATAATGAGACTCTGTCTTGAAAAAAACACACACCACTCAAAAAAGTATTACCTTTTGCATGACATACTTTTAAAAAATTAAGCTATTTTTTACATTGACATAACTCTTATAAAAGCAAAAATACACTATTGTTTAAGTAAATGACTAGATTTAAATTTAAAAAATCTAATTCAGCCTTATCCCTTTCTTAAAAGTTCTCTTGCTCAGAATTTAGTAAGGTAAGATCACTTGTGCTCTTTTTCTTCCATTTTCTTCAATTTCTTAGCCAGAGAATGCAGATAAACAAGGAAATGAGCAAATTCACTTCAGCTCATTTCTGAGCTTTGTCCCCTATGCATGCAGAGTTACCCACCAGGTATATATCTGTTCCTTTATAGTGATCTCCATTCACGTTATAAATTTGGTTGGTATTTTTGGCAGAGTATATTTAAAAATTGTCTTTTTTATGTTTAAAATGTTAATAATATTCCAAAGACTTTACATATGAAAGTGTTAGTTCTGGGACTAAAATGCTTGCTTCTTAGGTTATCATATATAGTTAGGTTTTGAATATCTTAGGAAATTTTTAATAGACTGTGCCCAATATTGAATGATTGAAGAAAATTATCTCCAGATATGAAACTGTAGGAATATTTTGTCACTTGGCAGTAATCATTTACTATTAAGACTTTTTAAAATGTATCATTAGCACACAATTGAAGGTTTTTTGTTTTTTTGGTTTTTTTTTAAAGATTTATTTTATTTTATGTATATGAGTTAGCTGAACAGATGGCCGTGAGCTATCATGTGTGTGGCTGCTGGGAACCGAACTCAGGACCTCTGCCGGCCCCACTCGCTCCAGCCCCGCTCGCTCCAGTGTACTGTAGCTGTCTGCAGACACACCAGAAGAGGGCTGTCTGATCTCATTACGGGTGATTGTGAGCCACCATGTCGTTGCTGGGATCCGAACTCAGAACCTTCGGAAGAGCAGTCAGTGCTCTTACCCACTGAGCTATCTCTCCAGCCCCATAACTAAAGGTTTTAACATTAAAAGGGGGGGGGGGGGGTTTCCAGAATATATAGGTATAAAACCTTAATTCTCTGTTTATTCGGATTTGCTACAGGATACACAAACCAAAAGTATTATTTCAGAGACCAGTAATAAAATTGACACTGAAATTGCTTCCTTAAAAACACTGATGGAGTCGAGCAAACTTGAGACAATTCGTTATCTTGCAGGTAAGTCTGTCAGAGAAAGAAAGGAACTGCTACAGTGAACCGTTGGATCTATTGGTTCCTACCTCTCAGGATAACCATGCCAGGTACCAGGACAGAGAAAAAAAGGAGCCAAAAATTCTCCTTTATTGCTTGGTTCCCTGTTTTCCTTAAGAGGGTTCCAGTTTCAAGATCAAAGTAGCAAGCACTTTTGCAATTTCACTGATAGAAAAAGGTGTCTGGCTATCAAGAAAATAAATAAACCATAAGAACAAAATGATAAAATTAATTAGGTAAATTCCACAATGAAAACTTTCATTTTATTGTAAAAGTTTGAATAGCATTAGAAAGACCACAAAAATAGATAGAGACTGTTAAAAACCACAGCAAGAAGAGAGGAGTAGAGGGTTAGGAAACCACTTACCTTGGACCAACTGAGTACACAGATACTGTCCCAAACTTAGATTAAGCTCCACAACTTCAATCTGACCTAAGATTTTTATGGCTTATATGACAAGAAGAATGTTGTTAAATATTACTTGTCTTTTTATTTTCTTTTCATAAAAGCAGTTTATATTTTAATTTAAATTATCTATATAGTTCAAGAGCAATGAAAATCCCCTTACCTTCTTGATTTAGTATTAGTAGTTTATATCTTGTCTTCTATATACAAGATACATTTGTGAAAAAGATTTACCCATTTTAGTTAACTCCATGTGTTAAAATGTGATATTTTAATATTAACATGTATAACATCTCTTTATTACTAAATATAGTATTTTGTTGTATCAAAATGTTATACTTTCCCCAACAGTGTTGCTTCCAGCTCTTCATCTTTAAGACTAGTGCTGCTCTGAACATATATGTGCATGCTATACTAAATACACACACTTCTATACCCTTGTTGTTGCTGTGCACATTTAAAATTTGGGGTCACACCAGGAGTGGTGGCACATGCCTTTAATCCCAGCACTTGGAAGGCAGAAACAACAAAACAAAAACTGGACGTTGAAAGATACCACAGAATTCCTTTACCCTCCAAGTTGAAAATGGTGACATTTTCTAGAAAGCTTTCTTTTAGCAGTTCATAGATATTCAAGGCAAGTCTAATAGGCTTAGTGGTAGTAGCAAAAGAAATAAGCAAGTTAGCAATTGTTTTTAAAAAGATTTTGCTGGGTCTGGAGAGAAGGCTTAATGGCTAAGAGCACTAGTGGTTGTTCTAAAGGACCAAGGTTTGATTCTCAGCACTCACATAGTGACTCACACCCATCTGTAACTCCAGGATCCAATCCCCTCTTCTGGCCTCCACAGGCACCTGGCACACACATAATGCACTGACATAAATGTAGGTATAACACCTCAACACATAAAAGTAGACTTTCTTAAGTCATCCTTCTTTTGTTTTGCTGAGCATTTGGAACCAGTAATATTGAAACATCCTCTCACTCCTCCTTTAAGTATATTTGAGTACTGTTGTTAAGGGTGAGCAGTTTAGGAACCCACAGTTACACTTTTTAAATAAGTAGGAAGATTAAAACATAAATGGATCTATTTGTTCTAGAATACCTCAGATATTAGTAAGACAGTAAGGTTCCCTTTCTTGAAGATACACAAACACCAGACATGGTAGGATTTGGCTGTCAGTTTGCCCAAAACTTCTAGGCTTATTTCACAGATAGTATGGGTACATGCTCTCTGTGTCCCAAGACCTCGTTTGAGGAAATGCTCCATAAGGTCAGGCTGTAGACAAGGCTGTGGGGGAATTGTCTTAATGATTGATATAAGAGGACTCAGCCTGATGTGGGCGGTGCCACCTCGGGATAAGCTGAAAGCAGATTGAGTAAGGCAGTCACAACACTGGTTTTGCTTCAGTTCCCCGTGTCTGGGTTCCTGCCTTGAGTTCCTGCCCTGTCTTCCTGCAGTGATTGACAGTGACTTGAGAGTTGTTGAACCCTTTCCTCCCCAAGCTGTTTTGGTCATGGTGTTTATCACAGCAGTAGAACCCCTAAGATCTGATATTAGTAACTTTGAAGCACTGCTTATATTTTCTGACATGACACCTGTATTTTTTTAAAGATTTGTATATTTATTATATATAGGTACACTGTAGCTGTGTTGAGACACTCCAGAAGATGGAGTCAGATCTTGTTACAAATGGTTGTGAGGCACCATGTGGTTGCTGGGATTTGAACTCAAGACCTTTGGAAGAGCAGTCAGTACTCTTAACTGCTGAGCCATCTCTCCAGCCCAACACCTATATTTTTTATTTATTTTAATTTTAACTCTCTAAAATATAGGAAGCTATTGATGTAACTATTGCCTTTATAAATGTCTTATATCCTTAGTTTAATTTTCTAGGAAAAAAAGAACATGGGATATAAATTTTCTGTTTCTGTTCATTTCTTTTATTGTCTGAAATAATTAAGCTATAGCTTGTAACAGAGTTTCTTTCTTTGCACAGCCTCAGTGTTCACTTGCTTGGCCATAGCATTGGGGTTTTATAGGTTCTGGAAGGAGAACTGACACTCCTGCTGCTGATCACTCCATAGAATGTACTCACTACAGACTCTTCAAAGCGCTTGTGGACTAAATGAAGTGTTTGGTACTTTATTGTTATGGAGTACATCTTTATATTGAAAAGCTGTCACTCAAATCTGGCCTGAGATGGAAGTGCACTTGGTCCTTATCCTCTGATAGCTATAGCAATAAAAACAGTTTTGCATTTGAGCTTCGTAAGTGAAGTAGGATTTGTTATCAGATTACATTCTTGAAAACAGTTCCATAGTCTATACACTGACTGGATTTTACTTTCTTTGTTATTGTTGCAATTAGATTTTTATATAAAATAACAAAGTTGATTTTTCAAAGTGACTTCCTATGTAAATGGCAGTTTTTTTGTAGTGAATAATAAATTTTAAAATGTATATCCCATTGTAAATGTGTTATACTTAATATGAAATCTATAGAGTAATTCTAATTTCATATATCCTTTTAATTTTTCATATGAGCAGCATTTGAGGGGTGGATTTTATGGTTTGTTTGTTTGCCGCTACCAAGGATTGAATCTAAAACTCCCTGCATGTTGGTTGATTAGGTTTTCCACCAACCACCCTATGTTCCCCAGCACTTATCCTCACCTCCTGAGTTACTTTACATTAACGCAGCTATATGAAACAGAAGGAGTGGCAGAGATTAACTATGGAGCAGAGACTGAAGGAAGGACAAGCATATAGCTATCTCCTGAGAGGCTCTGACAATACCTGACTAATACAGATGTAGAGGCTCACAGCCATTCATTGAACTGAGTACATGGTCCCCAATGAGGGAGTTGAGAAAGGTTCTATGGAGCTGAAGGGTTTACAGCCCCTTAGGACGAACAACAATTACTAACTAGTACCCTCAGAGCTCCCAGGGACCCAACCACCAATCAAGGACTATACAGTGTGGGACTGAATGTTCTGGCAGCAGGTGTATAGTAGAGGATTGTAAATTCGAACATCAATAAGAGGAAAGGACCTCGGCCTTGTGAAGGTTTTGTGCCCCAGTGTAGGGGAATGCCAGGGCCAATAAGTGGGAGAGGGTGGCGTGGCAGGCATGAGGAGGGGGAAGGCAAAAGGGGTTTGTTCTTGTTGTTTTTGTTTGTTTGTTTTTTGGAGGGGAACCTAAAAATAAATAAATAAATAAATAAATAAATAAATAAATGCATACATACATACATACATTAAAAAAAAAAAGAAACAGACTTTCCCAATGATTCATTTAAATTCAAACATCTCTTGGGTGTGTACATACATTCATATATGGTACCATTTCACAGAGAATTACGGATTTAAAAAGTCCCAGATCAAAATCCAAAAAAGGAAATTCAAACTCGTATTGTTTTCCTTTTGTTGTTATCTAGTCTTTACATTATCCTCTTCCTTTTTTTTTTCTGTTTGTGTGTATGTGTGTGCGTTACATGTGTATTCATTCGGAGGCCAAACATCACCTTTGGGTGTCTTCCTTGTTCATTCTATATCTTACTTTTTTGAGACGGGATCTTTCCTCCACCCCACCCACCCCTGTTCCTGTCCCCTTTTCTTTCCCTCTCCCTTCCCACATCCCAAACTTATGGCTTACCCTTTCAACTAAATTGACAAACTTCAGGAATCCATCTGTTCCTGCCCCCCAGCACTGAGATCACAGACACAGACTGTATGCCAAGTTTTACAAGAGTGCTAGGGCTAGGGATGCAAACACAGGTGCTTTAGGCTCTCTGAGTCATCTCTCCAGCCCCTCTATATTTTTCTTACATCTTAGTTCTCTATCCATATTGATATAACCAAAAATCACTTTGACCCTCCAAAGTGCTAGACATATAAGTATGTACTACCATGCCCAATGCTGTGTGGTGCTGGATATTAAACCTAGAGTTTCATGCATGCTAGGCATGCACTTTTCCAACTGATCTATATCCCCATCCCATCCTTGCCCTTTTTTGTTGTTGTTTGTTTGTTTGTTTTTCGAGACAGGGTTTCTCTGAGTAGCACTGGCTGTCCTGGAACTCACTCTGTAGACCAGGCTGGCCTCAAACTCAGAAATCCGCCTGCCTCTGCCTCCCAAGTGCTGGGATTAAAGGTGTGCACCACCACTGCCCAACTTGATCCGTGCCATTTTTAACCATTGCTTAGACTTTTGACTAGCTTGATCTGATCTCAGCAATCAGATTCTTTGGGGGCCAACAAATCCTGCTTATACTACTAGCAAGGTTTCAATAGCCATCACATATCTTGCTGGCTCACCATAGGAAGAAAGAAATAGTATGAAAATGTTTTGTAACTAAGTCAGAACCACACCTGCTTTTTGGTCAAAAAGAACAAAGTCTCGATACAAGGGATTATGGAGAAAGGAGAAAACAACCCATGTGCTTGGTCCTGCTGAGTCTGCCTCTTAACTATTTCTATAAAGCTTGAAGCACAGAGCAAAGATGGAATTCGGAACCAGATTATGTAAGGGGTTCTCTTAGCAAAGATGTAGCATGGACTCTCTTGAGAGTAGATTTTCACTCATGTAAAGCATTTGAATGAGCCATTTGGGAATCATTGTAAAGCCATCTGTTTGAAAGCTTACCTTTCCCCTCCCTTCAAGTCTAGATACTTTGTAAAAGTTGGAATCATTTGACTAAATAAAATGTTTTGTCAGAGTAGGGAGGTGAGTGTGTATGTGTATGCACATGCATGAGTGTCTTGAGGCAGTCACTGTGGAGCCCAGCTGCCCACAAATTTATAATACTCCTTCTCTAGTCTCTTAAGTGCTAGATTTAGAGGTATATACTGTAGTACTTAGCAAAGGTCAAAATTCTTAAGATCATATGCACATTAGTAGTAGTGCATCTAGACAGTAAAATACAACTTTATTGCAAAGCCATAGTATCATTTTAATAATTTTTATTATCTAGAATTGGATTTCCTTTGACTATTAGATTGTACCATCTCATAGTTCACAGTTTATATGAATACTTGCAAAATTATTTCTCATAGATGTTAGCTTACATATATATGTATATAAAAAGTATCTTGAGTCTGTAGAATTTTTAAGTCCCTTTGATATACAACATTTTCACCTTCAGAACTGAAGGATTTCTATTGATTCACATATCTCTAAAGTGAAGGGAAGTCAAGGCTTTATTTAGCCTGACTGCACTGATTAGTACCTTCTCACAAACATGCCCCCAGGAGACACTTTTTTTTTCACTCGCCGCTTCTCTTTGCTGGACTCACATGTGTCGTCTTCCTATAAAGAAAAAGAGAGTCAAATAAGATTGCCATGCTAACATTCTTCTATGTGTCTAAAAAAGAAAAAAGAGCCATACTAAGTATTTTCTACTCTGATTAAATCTTTAGGATTGTCAGATACCTGACTAATACAGATGTAGAGGCTCACAGCCATCCATTGAACTGAATACACGGTCCCCAATGAAGGCGTTAGAGAAAGGATTTATGGAGCTGAAGGGTTTGCAGCCCCTTAGGAGGAACAACAATATGAACTAACTAGTACCCTCAGAGCTCCCAGGGTCCCAACCACCAATCAAGGACTATACAGGGTGGGACTGAATGTTCTGGCAGCATGTGTATAGTAGAGGATCGCAAATTCGATCATCAATAGGAGCAATGGACCTCGGCCTTGTGAAGGTTTTGTGTCCCAGTGTAGGGGAATGCCAGGGCCAATAAGTGGGAGAGGGTGGGGTGGCAGGCATGGGGAGGGGAGAGGCAACAGGGGTTTATTCTTGTTGTTTTTGTTTGTTTGTTTGTTTGTTTTTGGAGGGTAAACTGTGAAAGGAGAAATTTACATGTAAATAAAGAAAATATCTAATAAAAAAATCTTTAGGATTTTGTGAAACTATTGCTGGATCTAACGTACTTGAGCTTCATGTTGTGCTGAACCATAAGACTGGGAGAGCCTTGAAAGTCTGTCAGTGCTCGCTTCTTAATAGAGATCCAGAAGGGATGACTTGTCCTTTCTGCTTCTATCTTGACTAACATTCCATGGCATAATACAACTTTATTTGGAATCTTTAAGAACCTTTATAGGGTTAGGATTTGTATTTCTTGACTTCTCTGTTCACGAGTTTTTGTTTGTACAGTATTCATGAACAACTTATGTTTCCTTTTCCACTTTGCCCATTCTCCACCATTGCTGAATCTTTCTCATCTCCTTGGTACTCACATGAGCGAGTGTAGAATAATCAATAAGTGCTATAGGAAGGAACAAGGGAGATGACAAGTACAACAGATGTTCACTAGATGTTAGTCATTGTTGAATAATTCGAGTCAAAAACGCTGTGCATGCCATTCATCCCAAGGCATGCTACAGGCTCTGGAATAGTTAGCCAACACTAAACAGAGTTTGTGGTTTGGTTTTGTCTCGTGTGTGTGTGTGTGTGTGTGTGTGTGTGTGTGTGTGTGTCTGTGTGTGTCTGTGTGTGTCTGTGTGTGTGTCTGTGTGTGTGTGTCTGTGTGTGTGTGTTAAAGAGAGAGAAAGCATATACAAATGTGCACTTGCACACTTGAATTTGGTTTGGTTTTGGGTTAGGTTTTTGTTTTTACTTAAAGGAAAATATGAAGAGGGGTAGGTCATGTGGATGAGAAAAGTGCACAGAGATATTCCCAAAGCAGCTTTTCCAGCACATGTCCTTGGGGAGAGCCTGTGACTAGAGTTACTTCTGAAAGTCCTCCCATGCCATTGCTAACATGCTAGAGTTAACTCCTGTACATGAGCATGAAACGTGCTACTCCAATCCAATCTGGAAAAACGAAACCATGTCTCCATGCCCTTCCTTCTGCTCTCTTCCTGAAACCTAAGTTCTTAAAGACAACTGTTAGAATTTTTCACAAGTGCAGTAAGAAAATAAGAGTGAATGGCTTGTGGTGATAGTAATGAGTGAGGGAAAATGCATGAGTAGACTGGAGATAGGCAGATTACAGTCACAACTACCTAACAAGCTGCTGTCACTTTACAAACTGTCGCTAGGTTTCTCAATTTGTAACATAAAATAGTGCATGCAAAACAAAAAGTTAAACAATACGCCTAATATATAATTAAATAATAATAACTATTATTTGGGCTAGAGATATGGCTCTGCAGTTAAAAGCACTGATTGCTCTTCCAGAGGTCCTGAGTTCAATTCCCAGCAACCACATGGTGGCTCACAACCATCTGTAATGGGATCTGATGCCCTCTTCTGGTGTGTCTGAAGAGAGTGACAATGTACTCACATACATAAAATAAATAAATACTTTTTAAAAAATAACTATTATTAACAATGCCCAAGATCTCAATGTGTGTTAAGTGTTCTCCTGAAACTTAGAATTTCGGTACTTTGGGTAAAGTATTCAACCAAACTAAAAGGGTGACACCTTCTAAGCAGTGCAGCGTGCTTGGTAGAAGGAAAGAGTATTGTGGTTAGGAGTCCTGGGGTAGCAGTAACATGCCTCCTAAAGGCTTTTATGGGGCAGATTTGATAGGGGACCTTGAGATAGAAGAACAAAACGGACTAAAGTTTGGTGCTGGGAAAGTGTTGAATTCAAAAAAGATCACCTACATAAGAAGAATTGGCAAATGTAGGGTTGATACGGTAAGTTAAAGCTGAACCCAAACTGAGGAATCCTCTTCATTAAGGCAAGATTTTCAGAACAAGAAATGACAGGAAAGGGAGTGGAGAGACGGCTCAGCAGTTAGGAGCACCGACTGCTCTTCCAGGGGTCCCCAGTTCAGTTCCCAGCAACCACATGGTGGCTCACAACCATCTGTAATGGGATCTGATGCCCTCTTCTGGTGTGTCTGACAGCTACAGTACACTCATAATAAATAAAATAAATGAATCTTTAAAAAAAAAAGAAATGACAGGAAAAACCAAGCTGACTATTTACTCGAATTTGGATAGGAAAGGACCAGATGTCTAAATTCTGTGCTAAGAGTCTACAGTTTATGGATGAAAGGAGAAAGAAATGCATGGAAAGATTCAAGAATCCAAAACTGGCCCCACCTAGCGGTTTACACCTTCACTCCTTCATCCTAGCATCTTGAAGGCCGTGGACAGCCTGATCTACATAATGAGTTCTGGGCCAGCAAGTGTTACATAGACCCTGTCTTAAAACAAACAAAAATTAGGCAGTTAAAAAAAATAGATCTGGCAGGCAGTGGTGGCGCACGCCTTTAAGCCTAGCACTTGGGAGGGAGGGGCAGGCATCTCTGTACGTTCAAGACCAGCTTGTTCTACAGAGTAAGTTCCAGGACAGTCAAAAATCCTGTCTTGAAGGAAGGAAGGAAAAGAGGAAGGGAAGGAAGAAGAGAGGAGAAATGGAAGGGAAAGGAAGAAAGGAAAAGAAAAACAAGAAACGAGAAGAAATGAAATCTGGGGAAAAAATCTGGTCTTGTTAAGTTTGATTTTAGCCATTTTTTAATTTAGACACTGTCGGAATTTCAATGGAAGTTTAGCTATCAGAACAAAGGGAACTCTAGTGAGAGCTTAACACTGAAGTATAAATGTTAGAATCTTTACAGAAACAGAGATATGACCAGAAGACAGAGGGTCTGAATTTGTTCCTGTGATCAAACAAGCCACCACCTTAGCCTGACATGGTGACATGGTGACATACACCTGCAATCATAACACGGGACTCATAACACAGGAGACTGTAAATGAGAGCAGCCTGAGCTTCCTAGTACATTTTAGGTCTGTGACCCATGGTAAGACCCTATTCAAGAGAGAGTGAAATGTTCCTCAGTCCCCATGGTATCAGGAGAAGATGTCCCCAAGGCCACATCACAGGGTGTGTTTTGAAACAAGGTTCCTCTATGTAGCCCTGGCTGTCCTGGAACATGCTCTGTATATCAGGCTAGCCTAAAACCCAGAGAACTGTCTGCCCCTGCCTCTGCCTCCTGAGAGCTGGGATAAAGGCATATCCCATATATAGCCTTTTCTTGCAGAAGTGTGAGTCAAAAACTAGTCTACTAAGACTGGATGGCTCTAAGTTCCCTACTGAAGATAAACTTTTTCTGTCCTCGTTCTATGATTGTTCTGTCAGGAACTGATCTGGGTTGTTGAGAGGTTGTTTCTTTGTCTAAAACTGACACCTAGTGGAATCACTATTAAATTCTTACCCTTTTGATCTTAGCCCTTTTTTTTCATAACAAAAGTTATATATTTGAAACTCAAAATGCAGCTCCAGAAAGAGTGTCAAATTCACAATCCTGATGTCTACTCTAGAAAGTATAGTTAGCTGTAGTTTGGAACACAAGTTCAAATAGGCCAAAGGCTTACCCACATCAAAAAAGATTATTGACAGGATTCAAATTCACCCCTAACTCAAATCTTACAATCTTAGCCACCTCTATATACCATTTATCAAGAAAAATAAATGTGTAAAATCACCAACCATAGCCATAGCACTGGGGACCTGGATTTTCTCCAGCGTTTCCTTGAGTTGATCCACTTCCACTCGATACTCATCCAGCTGACACTCTAACTTTTCCCTGCGGAGTCGCTCATAGGCCAGCTGGCCCTCCAGCTCATTGATGGTCCTATCAAAAATGTTTTTGCAGTCAGTTCTGATTTACCTAACAACTATTTTTGTTAACAGTGGAAGCCATCTATACTTTAAAGCAAACAAAATGAGTCATTTATTTGTCAACTTATATAAACCAGCAGTGATTTAGGGACTGGGGACAAGCAGTGACTGTAAAATAAATAAGCAAAATACATGGTGTGCTGGAAAGTAACAAGAACTATTAGACAGGAAAAATAAAGCAGGCATCAGTGATATAAAATGTGGAGCAGGTAATTAATAATTCTGTGCTGATTAGTTTTTTGTGAACTTGAAACAAGCTAGAGTCAAGTGAAGAGAGAACTGCAACTGAGAACTTCCTTCCGTCACACTGACCTGGGAGCTTGTCTCTCTTAATGAAAATGAGTGATATGGGAAGGCCCAGCCAGGCCCACCCGGGCACGTGGCCCTTAGGGTATAAAAAATCGGCAGAGCAAGCTATGAGAAGCAAGCCAGCAAGCAGCCTCAGTTCTTGCCTATAGGTTCTTGCCTTGGGTTCCTGCCCTGACTGCCCTTTAAAGACAAGAGTGTATCTTAGATGCATAAGCTGCAGCTTTTCCTACCACACATTGATTTTGGTCAGTGCTTTATCGCAGCGACAAAAAGCCAACTAGGACAGAAATTGATACCAGAGAGTGGGCTACTGCTGGGACAGACCTGGTTGTTGGGGGAGGTCTGTGGAAGCTAAAATCTTAATGAACTGTTGTGGGAGCTAGGAAATAAGAATTTTGAGAGATGTAGGCTGATTTGTAAAGTGAGTAGACAACTACCAGGGCCATTCCTGTGATGTATTTGAGTTAAGATACCTTTGGAAGCAAAGCCTGCGCTTCACTGCAACAACAGACGCTGTTAGCTGGGGCTAAAGAACCAGCTGTAATTAACCAGAGGCCAGCACCACTTAAATGAATTTGCTTAGAGGAGCTAATTAATACTGGTAAACTGGGGCTAGACCCACTGTGATTAACAAGAGATCAAAATTACTGAGTTGAAATTTCTGGTAGGTATTTCCTCAGAGTCAGCACAGGCTGTGGTCCAGTACAGGGTCAAGAATGGACCTTAAGGGCTGGCGAGATGGCTCAGCGGGTAAGAGCACTGACTGCTCTTCCGAAGGTCCTGAGTTCAAATCCCAGCAACCACATGGTGGCTCACAACCACCTGTAATGAGACCTGATGCCCTCTTGTGGTGTGTCTGAAGACAGCTGCAGTGAATTACGCTGGAGCGAGCAGGGACAGCAGAGGTCCTGAGTTCAGTTCCCAGCAGCCACACACATGATGGATCATGGCCATCTGTACAGCTACAGTGTACTCATACACATAAAATAAAATAAAATAAAATAAAATAAATCTTTAAAAAAAAATAAAAAAAGAATGGACCTTAATTAAAAGGTGAACTTGGAAATGTGTAAGAATCTTCCAGATTCCAGACACATGGCATAACCCCTTAATTCCAGCATGCAGGAGAAAGGCACAGGCAAACTCTTTGAACATGAAGCATTCCTGGACTATAATGAATTCTGGGCCAACAACACTACATTTAAGATCCTGTCTTTATTTAATAACAACAAAAAATTGGGGTTTTTGTTTGTTTGTTTAATCAGGATTTCTCTATATAGTCCTGTCTGTCCTAGAACTCACTATGTAGACTAGGCTGACCTCAAATTCACAGAGATCTGCCTGCCTCTGCCTCCCAAGCACTGGGATTAAAGTTGTGTATCACCATGCCCAGGAAGAAAGAAAGAAAGAAAGAAAGAAAGAAAGAAAGAAAGAAAGAAAGAAAGAAAGAAAGAAAGAAAGAAAG
>JADRCD010193365.1:0-11709 GCA_019843815.1 Montemys delectorum
TGTGTGTGTGTGTGTGTGTGTGTGTGTGTGTATTTAAGAGCAAGAGAGTATGAACCACAGAGGTCAGAGGACAATTTCCTTCCATTATGGGAAACAAATTTCAAGTCATTAGGCTATATATCAAATTATTTTGCCTGCTAACTCATTTGATGGCCCTTAGAAACTTTTTTAAACAATTTATAAATTTTATTCATGTTTTTCTTATTTATTTATAAATGCCATTGACTTTTGTTGAACCTACACATTAATGAGTTTCTCAACACCTAACAGAAATGATTCTGTTGGTAGTACATTGTGCTTAACATGGAGACACAACTCTGATTAAGGTACCATGAGCAGAGACTATAGAAGGCTCAGTCTTAAATAGTGAACTCTTTTGCACCACTTCCACCCAAATATCAGAGCTTCCTGTAGAGGAGAGTATAGAAATTGATAAATGAAGCAATGAATACATATGTCAATAAGTAAATAAATGACATTTTTTAACAGTATCTTTGTAAATTATACATTTTTTAAAATACATTCTATATAATACAGCCTTCAGTCCTGAATTAACAGTTATGGATTATCAAAGATTTTAGCCAGGCTACATTCATTCATCACATATAATTTATATTCTAAGAGTTTCCTTTTTTGAATTTTCAGCATTTTTATCATTAATTATATTACAAATACTGAAAAGTCAAAAGGTATTTTACAACAAATGTAAACTGCAATGGCTCTGTTCTACTATAATTTTTAATACTGTGATAAAATTTTCTGAAGAAAAGCAACTAAAAAAGGAAAAGTTATATTTCAGCTTCCAAGATCTCTAGTCTGTAATTATTATTTTTTAACTTGACTATTTGCGTAATGCATTTAAAAGCCATTAATAAACAGAGATATTACTAATATTTATAGCATAGCTTCTTTAAATTTAAAATATTAAAATATTATAAAATTATTATTGGCTTCATATATGTGGTATTTGACAAAAATGAATTTCTCCTTTACATTTTTTGTTTATAGAGTACTTTTTCAATAAAAAAAAATGTTTACACATGGAACAAATTCAATAAAATAAAACCTAAGACCCTCTCATCCCAATAATGGTGGATACATAAGGACAAGAAAGAAAAAACAATGTGACAAACTTTGCTGAAGAAAAATGAAAAATATAGATAACTTGTGGTTGATATTTAACAAGTAGAAACACATAGGGGACATTCTTTAATTTTTACTTATTTTATAGAACATTAATTCACCATTAAAATTAAACTTAAAAATATTTGTAATTGAGATAATATAAAAGTTTACACACATATTTTGTTTCAAATGAACATTGCTCCATAGGTCTAATCATAATTTATTTACTTTGGAACCACGGCTGCTAAAATGAAGAAATCAAAAAAAAGGATAATTGCTCCTTTTTTAGCTAGTTCTGTTTTTTATGATCTCCTAACCTGTTAACCGTACTGTAATCCCTTCCTTCAGTGCTGTTGATGTGTTGGTCAAGCTTCATTAGGATACAAAAGAGAGACTGCACACATACTATAGGATACTCAAAGAACCTTTATCCTTAACTGCTACGCCAAAGGAACTACTCTGCTAAAGGCCAGGGCAAAGAAATGAAACAATTTCTCTTTTTAAAATATATTTGGTATGTGGTGTGTGAGTGTGTTTGTGTGTGTGTGTGTGTGTGTGTGTGTGAGAGAGAGAGAGAGAGAGAGAGAGAGAGAGAGAGAGAGAGCACACTCATGTGTAGGTCTGTACTTACCAATGTTAGGTAAGAATGTATATTTGGAGGTGGTCACATGACAAGCTCAGGAGTCAGGGCTAGCCCTCTACCTTATGTGTCACTGAGTATGCTCACTATTACACATCCCAAACTAGATGGTAGATGAGTTTTGCGTGATTTCTTTTTCCATTTCCCATCTCACTTCAGGAACACTACAATCACAAACAAGGGTGAATACATTCAACTTTTCATGTGTGTTCTGTGGAATTGAATATAAGACACCATATTTGCCTGAGAAGCATTTAAAACTGAACCATTCCCAACCCAGGAATGGATTTATTATTCACATTCATGCTGGCTGTTGTGAGTAACTATCCTCTGAGACAAGCATCAACATCTTGGGGGCTTTGGCTATGTCTCCTTGGAAAAGATCAACAAAACTGGTTGTGATGACTATTCAAACTCATCAAAGGGTTAGGAGGGGTCATTAGAAGAATATTCAGTCAATCTTTTCTACCTAATGAGTTCTGCTCTTCCAAAGAGAGGCTACAGTATTTAGGCCAGACTAAAGGAAAGACTAGAGGAAGTGGAATTCTTCTGTATGTCTTTGGAAAAGCATTCATGCCTCCTGGGAAATGATTTTCATGTACAGCTTATTAGAGAAGGGACATCCATCATTCTATGTATAACCATCAACATAACTATCAACAGTACATACATCCCTATACAGTGTAAGGACCTTTGGAAGAATTGGATCTTGATTTGTCAATGGAGCCTTAGGAACATTGGCTTTAGGTATCATAAGATAAAAATAAAATGTTAAAATTAATTAATACAATAGATTACTGCTTTAATATAAGCTTGTTTCTTATTCTTTGTGGTTGTTGATACATATTCCTAGATAAAATTGATTTTTTTATTAACAGTAACCCTCTACCTTGCTTATATGCTTTTTGGCACTTAGTGCATCACATAATAAGTTACCATGGGATCTATCTGCTTATTTCTATCTACTCCCCACAACAGCAAGGTCCCTGCTGTACAGAAGAATCTCTGTTATTGTAGCATAACTACAAAATTTTTATGCAAGTTGCCGTTTTAAATGCTCGTATTTCTGCTGCTTAAGTAAAAATTTATTATTTATCTTAACACAGTTTCTACTTTGAATGTACTCTCATCCAAGACACCTTCTGAATTTAATTTCAAACTAGCATCTGCAGTGAGAACACTAATAATTACATATGTGCTGTTGCCAACAAACAATGCTAGATTAGTAGGAAAGGGATATGTGGAGGTTGAATTGCACCAGAATATTAAAATCCATGGGTCTGATAAAGATTGTGTCTTGAAATGAATCCTGAGTCTTGTTTTAAGGTCAGTTTGACACAGCCTACAATAACCTAGGAAGAGTGTGGAATTTACTATGTAGACCAAGTTGACCACAAACTAGGGATCCACCTCCTCGGCCTCTTAAGTGCTGGGATCAAAGCTGTGCATCACTGGCATGGCTTAGATTTTCATTACTTTACACCTAAGTTTTAACAATATTTATATCATTAATTTATACCTTTTCCTAGCTTTGTTGCTTTTAAAATATATTTATTATAGGAATCTTATGATTCTTCATATTTCTATACTAACAGCAGTAATGCAGGTCCTAGTGTTTTTAATGTTACTTGAAGTGTTTATTACTTCATAGTTTAACTGAAGTTCTTTCAAAGTTGTATATTTTAGAAATCAACCCTTAGCATTTTGATTCATTTTTTGTCTCTGTTGTCTATTTCATTCATTTTTATCTTAGCTATTTATCTAGACCTAGTTTTAATTATTGTTTTGTTTATGCATTTTTCCTCATGGATAAAGGAATGTTGCTCATTTGAGATTTTTTTCTGCTATTCCTATAGGAATTTTTCCTTCACATCTTCATTTGTTCTTCTTTTGCATTCCCTATGGTAAAGTCATCTATAATTTCTTGTTCATATCACTCAAGAGATAATTTTAATAATTTTAAATTCATATGTAATATCACATGCTTGTTGGGTACTGTATAGTATTCACACCCATGTGCTTCAGATAATTGTTTTCCATTTCATGTGGTTCAACTTTGGTAAATTTTAGATATACATGTTAATATAATATGTCCAGTAACTCCAGGATTCTAGGATTTTTAATCCATTGATACATATGTGTGCATATGTCCCTTTATCTAGATGAAAGTATATATATTATTCTAAAAGTATATATATATATGTATATATGTACATGTATATGTGTGTATCCTTTTATCTAATGAATATTTACAGATTTTGTTTCAATAAGTTATTTATAGGCAAATTATTGAACATAAATTAAATATGACACAACTCATTCACAGTCTGTGTTTCAATAGTATGAATAGACAGAATTTTGCAGCTGTCATGAGAATCAAATATTATCAAAATAATAATAATAATAAAAAAAAAACAAGTGTTTTTGAGAATGTAGAAATACCTACATACTGCTGGTGGGAATGCAAATTAATGCAGCCTTCCTGGAAAACAATTTGAATGTTCCTAAGAACAGAACCATCCTGATCCAGCAATCCTTCTCCTACTTGTATACATACGGACAATGAATTAATATATGTAAGAGACAGCTTCAGTTAATACTTCTGCATCAATATTTGCCATACCCTAGTTGGGTCAAGTTAGTTTAAGTATAAATTAATAGATGAATCCATAAAGAAAACTTTGGAAATTTGGAAAAATATTAAATTGACTTTGAAATCAATCTTTTACTCACTATTACAATTATGTTTAACTTTCATGTATTGATAAATATTCTTATTTTCATCCTATTATTGATCTCTTATTTCATGATACTGTTGTTCAATCAGTCATTGACTTAAATTTTTTTTTGGTTGTGATACTTCTATACATAAAGGATGAAGAAATTTGTGGTTGTTGCTACTGTTATTTACATCAAAAAGGATACTAAGTTTTACTAAATATTTTCCCTGGAAAAATAACATAATGTGATTATAAACATTCAATGTTTGCTAAGACATTCTTTGAGCCTAATATCTAATTTATCCCATAGAATTCTCAATGTGCCCTAAGGAACAGTATCCTGACCTTTAAGATACTTTTTATATATTTGCTAAGTTTATTTGGTCTATAGAAAAGTGAAAGTATATTATCTAACTGATTTTCTGTTTGGGTTATTTAGGTGTTGGAGATAATCAATAGTTCCAATCAAAACCATAGAGCTTATTGGCTATATCACTGGAATACTTAGTTCAGAAATTATAATGCTAAATTCCACAGAATCTCATTTGTTTTGTTTGAGTTTTGTGGCTTCAGCCTCTCTCTACCACACAATGAAATCAGCTACAGTATAATAAACCAGAAAAGATTTTAATCAGTTATTCCAACAGTCTCCTTTGCCTGGTAGGGGAAAATAGGCACTTACAGAGCTAGCTAATACATTCCATAGGAAAACAATCATGAGCTGAGAGGTGCTTTTAAAAAGTCATTCAATTAAAATATATTTAGACATTCAGTTTTATACATGTGTTTGATATATATTGATCACATCAATCTCTCAGTCTTTATTGCCTCCACTTCCTGACCTCTCTCTTCTACATTCCCCTAAACTTCATGAGCTCTTCTTATTTGTTTGCTTACTTATTTTTTGGTTCGTCTATTTATAATCTATTGAGTTTAATCATTGCTTAAAGTATGCTCAAGGGTGTAGGGGTATCAACTGAAGCACAGGAAACCTACCACAAGCTCCTTGTCTAAAGGTACTTGGGTTTCTTTTCTTCAGCACCCATAAACTTACAATAACTCCATGACTACAGTCAGTACATATGACCACTTCTGCCATCCACACTAGAATGTTGATTATCTTGATCATGTTCCAATATTGTTACTGGAACCATAGTTTCTGTGAATTCATGAGTCCAAAATCCCTCCCCTGTCCAAAAGGCATTATTTCATATCTGTGTGTCAAATCTTCATCTTTTACCATATTTTTTGCCTTCTTTACCATGATATTCTATGAGTCTTGGAAAAACAGTTATATTGATAAAGATCTAACAATTAAGAAAACATTTAATTTGGAAGTCCGATCAACAGAGAATTGGAGTCCATTACCATCATAGCTGGTAACATGGCAGCAGGCAGACAGATATGATGCTTAATTTGTAGATGATAGTTAACATCAGATCCACATAGACAAAACAGAAAAAGCAACCTCATAATGGCTGAGGCTCTTGAAATTCTAAAGTCTATCTGGAGTGACACATCTCTTCCAAAATAATTTTTTTGCTTGTTTTTTTGTTTTGTTTTTCAAGACAGGGTTTCTCCTTATAGCCCTGGCTGTCCTGGAACTCACTCTGTAGACTGTGCTGGCCTCAAACTCAGAAATCCACCTGCCTCTGCCTCCCAAGTGCTGGGATTAAAGGTGTGTGCCACCACTGCCCGACCTTCTAACACAATTTTGCTAACTGTGATCATCCATTCAAATGTATGAAACTATATTTTAACTACAGTGGTTGTCCTGGCTAGTTTTGTGTGTTAACTTGACACAGGCTGGAATTATCACAGAGAAGGGAGTTTCAGTTGGGGAAGTGTCTCCATGAGACCCAACTGCGGGGCATTTTCTCAGTGATCAAGGGGGTAGAGCCCCTTGTGGGTGGTGCCATCCCTGGGCTGGAAGTCTTGGGTTCTATAAGAGAGCAGGCTGAGCAAGTCAGGGGAAGCAAGCCAGTAAAGAACATCCCTCCATGGCCTCTGCACTGTTGGCCTGACAGGAAACCCTGCATTCCTTCCCTAACAATAACAGACTTCAACATATCACAACACAAAGCAAACAAACAAGCAAATCAAAAATAAACCACATATACACATGCATATGCACAAACATACACTTAAGCATACATAGTAGTATTTATATATGACACCACTTATATTAATACAGGAACAGAGAAAAAAATATACGCATATAAGACAAGATAGCTTAGTAGGTAAAGCCTCTTGTGCCAGTCAGAAGACTTATCGCCTGAATTCACATGGTGGAGGCCTCATGATGGGAAGGGAGACCCAATTCTCTCTGAAAATTTCCCCCTTAACTCCCACATGCCTATAATATGGCTTGTGCTTGCCCATGAGCACATATGAAACCCACAAAATAAATACATGTAAAACCAAGTTCTGCTTGCTTCTATGTCCTTTATTTATATGACCCATCAGTACACTTTACTAATATATGTTTAATACGAGAGGTGCATTTTAATCTATAAAGAAAGAAACATGTTTTGACCATCTCATCTATGAAATAAGATTATATTTTATTGTAAGTATATAATCAACTCATTGCAAAGGAAAAAGGTCTCCATCATGCTGAGGCTGTTACAAAACAATACTGTATAAAAATACACTTTGGACTAAAGAAAACTAAATTACATTCCCCTCAATGAAGTGAAAAATTAATGTCCATAAATGGAATTTTCTTCTTAACAAATAATGATCCCCTTGTCCTCAGTCCGGTGGTAATTCTTCACTTTCTTCAAAGTACTACCAACCTATTGCCCTGTCGGTGCAATTCTCTCTAGCCATGAGAAATAACTGCTCCCTGAAGCTTTCCTCTCTGGTCTCTTACACTGACTGATTTGTAGCAGAGTGATCTTTCTCAGCTACTAGCTTACTGTGGAAAGTGGAGCCTTTGCACTGGAAGGCTGTATATTCTGTCCATTTCTGGGTAGAAATTTGTAATGCTTAAGTGTCTGGGGTCAGGATAATATCCTGTTCATATTCCTGGGTGACTCATGTAGCCACATCTAGCATCAAATTTTCTTTAGAAAATACAAGCTTGCTTCAGTGAGAAACTCATAGAAAACACATCTAAAATGTATAGAGTAAACACTTCAAATGCTATCAACTGATTAAATATTTTAACCACTTTAAATATGGAGGCATATAATATTTAAAGTAATCCTATTTGTAGATAAGGTAATACATGTTCTTCGTGCCTTTCACCAGTGCTACTTATTATATTTTTATATCAAGAAAACATAATCTCTTTTTTGTTTATGCCTTCTTATTAACTTAGTATTTCCTGGTCTTTCCCAGTATCAAGAAAAGTATTTTTACAATTCTAGGATATGAAAAATATTAGATATTGCTTTATATTGAATAATTATATATTTTTAAATTTTTCTTTCTTCTCAATCAGTATCCATCAAATGTTTTGTCTATTGCCAGTACTATAAACTTCATAAGTATAAGTACATCCATAGCTTTTTAAACAAACTTCTTCACCTCACATACAATATATAGAGAGTTTTATGTTCAATATCTACTCAAAGTCACTCCTCAACCATTCTCGCTGGCTTTCTTTCTCCTGACCACATCAAATATTCTTTAAATTTTGAAACTTCTATTTCCTCATGTTCTCTTTCTCCTAAGCTGTAATTCATGCTTTCACCATCTCTTACCTGATTCCCTCCAAAAATTTTCTCGAGGTTTTTCTACCCATGGGAAATCCAAGGCCATAATTCATTCCCACACAGAGCTGCTGAATGGATTTCTCAAACTGATATCTGTTTTTACTTTAATTTTTTTCTGCTTTAATATTCTATGATTAAAAACTACTCTATGATTAAAGATCTACCTTAGGCCCCTGATAGAAAACATTCAAATGCTTTAGAATGGTATGTCAGTTGCCACCTATCTTAACTATTCCATCCACATTCAATATTTTGTATTTTATTTCCTATAGTAATTCTTTCTGAAATTTCTCTGCATAAATTTTGATGGTCTTCATAACCGTTTATTAGATTCATATCAAAAATAGTGCAACCAAAATAACTTCTGTGTTTTTACTATGCATATAAAATAAATCCTTTCTTTAAGAAGTCATCACTTTATTATGCATACATGAACAAGCATGTGCTCAGAGGACAATCTGCAAGAGTTAGTTCTCTTCTTTTACTGGGTGTCTGAGGGACTGAACTCATGTGGTCAGGCTTGACCACATTTGTGACCCTAAAATATGCACTCTCCCCATTTCTGCCAGCCCAGATCATTATAGAAATGTGTCATACTTCGAACTTCATATAAATACACGTACCAGGACATGTGTGTACATTTTTTCTAGAGTTCCTATCAAACAAAGATAAAGACCTAATCCTAAGATTTAATATGCCTAGCCATATAGCTATAGTTATTGATAATTATTTTATCTTATTTTGGCTTTTTAGACAGGATCTCATATTAAACCTCCTTTTTGCTATGGTCATAGGTACTGCTGTTAGTAATATTTCACGATGAGTCAACAAAGACAGTGCTAAGTTCTTGTGGAAGGAAGGGTGAGGTTTTGAATGAATGGTCTTCAAATATGTGTGCAATTAACAAAAAGTATGATAGCACTGCTTATTATTATCAATTAATTGGATTTTAAGGAAACAATTTAAATCTCAAAGTAGTTTATATAAATTATTTTTAAATCCCTTTTAATTGTTCAAAACCCATGAATACATAAGAAGGATGATTTGGGCCAAGTGGTTAAAACAAAAGAGACATGAGATTGGGAGGAGCTGAGGAGGTAGAAGTTGAATTTTGAAGAGTAAGGAGATGAAGAGCAAATATATCAAAATACATTATAAAAGATTCCCTTAGAATAACAAAAGTATATTTAGAACCTCTTGATTTATTGATGAAAGAAGATACAAACACACACAAATACAAAACAGTTACAAACATACACATTTGCAGTTGTATCGATAAAATCCCATTGTTGCCTATAAACCAACAAGAGAGTGAACAATCTAAAAGGAAAAAATAAGATTCTCACACTATCTTTAGAGACATAAAGAATTAATATGCATCTCTGCATTCTAAATTTAACTAAGAATCTAGGGATTAAAATACTTGAGAGAAAATGTTATGATTGTCTAAAGATTTCTGATAAACAACAAATGCAATATTAATACAACTATAGCTAAAAAGCATATTAGAAATGTTCCTTAAGAAAAATCAATTATATTAATACAAATTTCAATTCAATAGTATCTCAGTAAATAATTGATATCTGAGAAACTGTTATGTATCTTGCACTAAATGGCTACTATATACTACAAAATTTTCTAAAAATATCTTTTAAGATCACAGACACTTTTTCAATTTTTTGCAGACAAATTGTCAATATCATTTTGCTAATTCACCTGAAAATATGTAACTGTGTATACTAAATAGGTCATGCCCAGATTTTCCTACCACGGTAATGGAGATTAATGATGCAAGGGTTTGCCTGCTTTCTGTAAGCAAGAAAAATCGAAGTTCTATGGGATTCACTGCTTAGTGAGCTTATCACTCCAGCAGCCACTCTTATCACCAGATGTCAGCACATATATCTCTTCTACACACCAATCCAGCTTGAGCTATATTTATTACCATGTTAGGTTTATGTTCAGCAAGTAAATGTATTTCTAAATCTGTACACTGAAGTAAAATATGCTATATTAATAGAGATGGTTTTTCTAAAGAAATCATCAACAGATACAATGTTCAGGATAAGAACATTCTATGTATATTCTATGAAGGTCAACAAAAACCTGTTTATTTTTCTAATAATATTTTCTTAATATTCACCAAATTAAGCCAATCACTATTTTAAATTTTGTAATTTAAAGTGTCAGTTTTAGGTGCTCATTAGAGAAAGGAAGCTTTATAATTCATTTAACAGTAAGAAAAATGGTTTGACTTTTAAAAATAGATATGCTTCTATACTTTCACATAATTCTTCAATTCTGGGTGAGAAAAAATATAAGAAACTCCATTATTTTATTTTTCTAATGTAGGTGTTATGAAGCCAAATATATAGTTGTTATATTTAAAATATTCATATTAGTTAATTTATTAGACTTTTATGTTCCTAATAAGCACTGAGTATTTAGTATAATATATATCATGATATATAGATTTATATTTATATATAATATAACTTTTATATTAATATAAATACAAAGTATGCCTATGAAAAAAGACTATTTGTTATTATTACTATAAGAATAAAATATAATGGTAATAATTAATTACTTATCTAAGCATTATTACTAGGACAAAATGGGACTAATTTTGAATCCAAGTCCTTAGAGTCTAAAACCTGGATACTAAATAAAAGTAACATTATTTGCATCTAAAATATCTTCATAATTTATGCTCCTAGAAATGATAAGTGCTGCAGATAATCTACTACACACACACACACACACTCATACTCACACTTACATATTGGGTCTTCATATGTTCTCAAAGGCTCTCATAAGTTAGATACAAAGATGAAGTAGTTTAAATGGCCAATGATTCTTCTCTTCAAGAAGGATGTATGATTTTATGTGGTGCTCCACAGATTCGTGTTCTCCATAACTCAAAGTTACCTATATAATGGAGAAGAAATTTCTACTTGAGAAACTAGAGTCATGAAGGAAGTCTTTCTTGAAATGAACTACCAAGGATGATCAATTTCAGGAAAACAAAAGATCTAAGCACTTTGTACCATGTTATCTTAAAGTTTGGATTTGTCATCTTATCATCTGTAAACTCATTAGGCTACTAGGGATGTATAGAACTGAAAATTCACAGAGATCTTACCCTTTGAATACATTTACACAACATTAAAATAAAAATAATTACAAACAATGTAGGAAGCAGTTTTTTCTGTCTCTATCTTTGAGCACCTTGCAAAATGCAATGATGCAGCCTCTCCTCTCAGTTGGTTGATTGTAAGCACTCAATGGGATGTTCATTTTTATTATTCTAAACAGCATTAGGTTTACTCTTCTTCCTCTTCTTCCTCTTCTTCCTCTTCTTTTTCCTCTTCCTCCTCCTCCTCCTCCTCTTCCTCCTCCTCCTCCTCCTCCTCTTCTTCCTCCTCCTCCTCCTCCTCCTCCTCCTCCTCCTCCTCCTCCTCCTCCTCCTCCTCCTCCTCCTCCTCCTCCTCCCCTTCTT